>VONZ01002314.1:0-56792 GCA_012976165.1 Labeo catla
ATTTCTGACCAAGAAAAATACAGATAAACTCAAATATTCACATACTTATTTTGGGTGTAAAACATGATTTCAGTGATAATTAAAACTCCTTCTTAACATAAACATAAATGCACCATACACAATGATTGAGACAATATTAACATATCAGAAGTCTAATTTAAGTAACATGTGAGTTGTTCTTACTTTAGAAGTTGTGTTTCTGTCGTCTGATGTTTCTGTCTGCAGCTTTATCTGCTCTCAATCATAATTCAGCATCACATCATCTGTTTATTACTCCAAACAAATCCCTTCTCATTTTTCTTCCTTCTCTCTGTGTTTATCTTTGTTGCTGTAATTCTCTGGAAGTGTTCATTTGAATGAGGTAGAGACTGAGGGCCTGAGGGCCTGCATGTTTCCTAATTAAGTATTGCATTTCCATAGCAGCTTCTCAGTAAATAGCCACCTCATTATTTGCATTTCTTTTTGTTTGTTTTCCATGTTAGTGCACCTTCGATACTGTATCAATGTTTCTGTATGATCGATTAAAATAATTAAGAACTGTCACAATAGAATTCAAGAATGGATATGATTAAAGAGTTCATAAAATGGTTCAAAAAGCTTAAAATTGTTCAAATATGGAAAGTTTGCTTCCATTTTGTCTTGTGGATCTGTGATCTGTTGGTCAAGTTAAGGTATGTTGGTGACATACAAGGGGAGACAATGAGTCATCTGCAAGTTTCACTACTGGAAATTATTATTATAACATTTTCCCCCTTATCAGGATATAAAATCTGCATCTCAAACTAAACAATGATTTTGTAAAATAAAATTTGTAAAATGATTTGCTTGACACTGGTAAAACATTATTTTATGGTTAGCATGGCGTTCCTGCAATGTTCTTTCCACCTACAGTTTATTAAAAATACAACGTCCTAAGAATGTTTTTTTTTTTTTTTTGGTAATATCACAAAGTTTAGTTTAATAATATGGTATATTAAGATTAGCATAGTGTTGAAACATTCTCTTTTTTTAACATAATGTTTATTAACACATAATTAATAAAAATAAAATTAGCATAATTTTAAAAATAGAGCAAAATTAAAAAATGTAACAAAGTATTTTGTGATTATTGAATGCCAGGCATGCTCATCAACAGAAAACAGTCCAGACTAACAAATTTGAATTCATACCATTATCAATTGAAATTGAGAAATCAGTACAGTAGCCATAGAGTCCACACAACTGACCCATTTAACTGTTTATCCATGTTCAGTGTTCCATGTTATTAAATAAGATGAAATTTTAAAAATTCAAACACTGAACACAGCCTTTTAATGAGGTAACTAAAATATTTTTCAAGAATTAACTTGCATGTTGGTGTGCTCACAGTGCGAGTTGTGTTTGATAATGACCGGTCTTTGTCATGACCTAGTAACCAGTATGTAAAAACAAAACAAAACAGTGTTTAAGGAAGTGTTCGGTTTATGTGATGCAGAGATAACCCTTACAAAAATTAACTATGGTTCTATTATAGCAAAAGCGTAGTAATCATGTATTTGTTTGCTTTATTTGTAGTAAAACCATGGTTAATTTTCCCAAGGGAACTAAGCTCATAAAACGATAAGTCACATCTAGATATATTTACAGTGTGTGACATCTTTGGTGCTGGCATGTCCTCGTCCTCAAGTTACGAAATAAAATTCACAGGATACAATATAACAGAGTAAGTCAACTGTATATAAATTCAACAAAAATATTTTCACATTTAAAGTTAGGGTAGGCCATTTTTTTGTTGTTGTTGTGTCTCAGGTGTCTTTACATCCTGATCTGAATATTAAAACAAACATACGTCTTCTGTGGAAGTCCAGCCAGTCATTGCAACCATTGTCAACCTATGTATTTGCATACCTCCACACACCCTGCTTGTACAAACATCGCATGTCAACACAGTTGTATACACTAGAGTCCACAAGAAAGCATGACATTTATAGATGTGAAACAGCTTCTCAAACAGTCAAATCAGTATCATTATTTCTGTATTAGCAATATTACAATTATCACAAAAGTACTGAGTTAGAAGTTTAGAGTCTGGATATAGACACTGATGTTAATTTATCCAGATACATGTAAGTGGGCGGAGAGAAGAATAGGGTGAAGTTTAAGCTACCTACACAATGTGTATAGGATATGAATAAACCATATCATTAAATTAGAATTGAATGGATAGTTATTGCCACTTCCAAAGACATCAGAGTATTTAGATAACACTTCTGTATATTGCTAGCACTTCTGTGTACTTGAATGTCTGAAACTTTAAATAAAAAATGTGGTCGACAACGCTGAATAGTTGTGATTATGCGCTTATCATAACAACATGATAAGGGCAGAGCGCGTCTGTTTCTAGCTTAGCACCAGCCAAAGCACGAAAGCACATTTGAATATGGCAGTTATGTGCAGCAAAAATAGCATTAACATCATCCAAACGAACCAGACTCTGCTGTCAACTGAACACAAGTGATCACCAAAAGTGCTAGTGTGAAAGCAACAAAACAAATATACATTCTCATCTGCTAAGTTTTCAAAAAAATGTTTTAACCATAACTGGTTTAACAGTTGTCTTCTATATCTGGCTGGCAGCCACACTGGTTTTTGTGGAGGTTTTTCACCACTCTCCAGGTTTGATGTAATGGTTTCCTGGTTTGCTTTGAGTCTGGCTTCCTCATAGTTCTCTGGAAAGAACGTGGCAGCTTGTTTTGACCAAACAAAAAACATCAGAACAGATGCCAGATGTTTGAAAATTATTCTCTGAACTATTCTGTGAAAATTATTTGCTGAAAAAAAAACAGCATTCAGATGTTTAAGTCTTACACTTATAGAGGTTGATGAAACAGAGTGGGCCAGAAATGGGCAAGGTGTATCATATGGAAAAATTGGTAATAGAAAATACAGCACAAAGATTCTGTTACGGAGCGAATGTGACTTGAAGCGGGCAGGTCCAAACGCAAGCTTTTATTGAACTGAGACAGAGACATGGTCTATGGCAAGCCGTTTTAACATTTAATCTATTTCCCGTACTAGTATCTATTTTCATACTAGTACTTATTTTTTAGATACTAGTATCTTTTCCTTTAAGTACTAGTACTTATTCATTAGATACTAGTACTTATTCATTAGATACTAGTGCTTATTCATTAGATACTAGTACTTATTCTTTAGGTACTAGTGTCTTTTGTAAAGTTACTAGTACTTATTCATTAGATACTAGTACTTATTTATTAGATACTAGTAGGTATTCTAATAGTGACTAGTATTCAATTATACTTTTCTTGTATGGCAAAAATAGAACTAGCTCTTATTTTTTAGTTACTAGTACCTTTTTAGACCAGAGATATCCTGAACTTAATAGATACTAGTACTTTTTACATTTGCATTTCAGCCCAGTATGCTAATCGTATGTTGAATATTAATGAACCAGGAACATATATGGGAAAGAGATTACACAGGAAACGGAAATAAGAAGACGGAAAGAAGAAGGGAAAGACAGAAGGTGAAAATGGCAGAAGTACTTGAACAAATATGTAGAAAATGCAAATATGTTGAACGATCGATAAACCAGGGAAACATTGGAAGCGCACAGCTGATGCCTAATATGTTTGTTGGTCATTGTACGAGTGACCTCTATTGGCAGGATGCAGATAAGACATCTATTTAGTTTTTTTTTGTCATAGTTCAATGGCAGTTCGCATGTTTCATAATGTTGGTAATTCATTGGAGTTGTTTTTATTTACCAGTATAACTAAAAAAAAAGTATGGTTGTTATTATTACTACTGATACCGCGAAACATTAAAAACATAACACTATTTGGCTATTTAAGAATAAGAGGTTCATCGAGTGACCTCTGGTGGCAGGAAGGAGATAAGACACCAATTTTATTACCTATTATTTTCCTGGTTTTCCTCCAGTAAAAACAATAAAAATTATATCAGGGCTGTACGTAAACTTTTTTTTTTTTTTTTTGCATATAGCACAGAGACTGAATGTTTTTACATGAATGTTCTGTACAGGGCACATAAAATACAAACCTTATCGTCAGACAAACATTTTCTTTATTTAGAAAAAAGGCCAAAAAATAATTAATAAAAATTTTAATCTTGACTGTCTTGTTCACTTTATGTGGTTTCTGAAGTGGTCCTCTTGCATTATAAGGACCAAAAATCTTTGCTTGTGTTCATCTGAAGAAAGAAAGTCGTAAACATCTGGGACAACATGAGGGTCAGTAAATGATGAGAGAATTGTCACTTTTGGGTAAAAGAGCAAGATGTGATGCAGAGGCTAGAAACATATTCCAGACAGAGAAATTAATGGAATTAAAACATACAACATTAAAGTTTTGAAAGGCCACTTTTTTGTGTTGTCTATTTAACATCACTGTCTAGAAGAATAATTCATCTTTTAATTGTTTATTTGGAGCATTTAGAATTTTTTGACTAGTTTGATTAATTAATGGGGAAATCATGTAATTATTAAGATTAAAAATATATTTTCAGACAGTCCTAATTCCTACTCAATGTATCATTTAATGACATATTGTAAATACAACTTATCCACCACCTGATAAGAACATCACTAAACATGAATTACAGTTCATTTAACATACAATGTTTATTTAAACTTTGTATTTGTAACATTATTAATTGGTAGATGGTGAACTTTTAAAGCCAGAAATGTACCTGATGAAAGTCATAACTGATGTAGAAATGTGTGTGAAAACAATAATAATTGATTCTCACATTAGGCATGAATGTTTGAGCTTCTGTTTATCAATTTTAATGTGCATAAGATAAAATACAAATGTAATGTAAGGATTTGCAAATGTTCACCTTAAAGTTCTTAATTATGTTTGCTATTTTGACCCAAATTAGGGTTTTTAACCTTTTTGAGTACTCAATTAATGTAATATCTTTTTCATTCATACTTGTCGCCGGAGGGTGCCCTCGCGCACAAACTCCACAAGTGAGACTACGAAATCTCTTAAACTTTCCGTGTTTATGTAGCCTAGTAGTTGCCGTTTTGAGATTAATTCTATTACCCGTACTGGTATCTATTTTCATGTTACTAGTACTTATTTTTAAGATACTAGTACTTATTCATTAGATACTAGTACTTATTCTTTAGATACTAGTACTTATTCATTAGATACTAGTACTTATTCATTAGATACTAGTACTTTTTCTTTAGATACTAGTACTTATTCATTAGATACTAGTACTTATTAAATAGATACTAGTACTTATTATTTAGATACTAGTACTTATTATTTAGATACTAGTACTTATTAAATAGATACTAGTATTTATTTAATAGGTACTAGTACTTATTCATTAAATACTAGTACTTATTTACATAGTGACTAGTAACTATTCAGTTAATACTAGTAACAAATTAAAAATTTTGCCATTGATTTCTATGGGGATCTCTCATTGAGATATCAACTATTCAGTTTTGACTAGTATGTATCCCAGTTGTGACTAGTAGTTAATCATTAGGTACTAGTATCTATTTAATAGATACTAGTACTTATTAATTAGATACTAGTACTTATTAAATAGATACTAGTACTTATTCATTAGATACTAGTACTTATTCATTAGATACTAGTACTTATTCATTAGATACTAGTACTTATTAAATAGATACTAGTACTTATTAATTAGATACTAGTACTTATTAAATAGATACTAGTACTTATTAATTAGATACTTGTACTTATTAATTAGATACTAGAACCTTTTGGAAAGATAAAACCTATGGTTTAAGATAAAACCTATGGTTTTATCTGTGTTCTTCAAGCCATCTCTGGTATTTTTGAGAATAAATAATATATATATATATATATATATATATATATAAAGACAGTGCTAATCGACATAGCCTTTAACACTGTTATAAGGTGACATGCTTTCTGCCTCATTCTGTTTAATAAAGCCATATCAGATCACAAAAGGAAGTTATTTCCAATGCTCGACTGATGTTATGAAGTGAATTTGGAGTAAAAACATGTCAAAATACTTTTGCTGGGCAAAAGATTTGGCATCTTTCCTTGTGTTTTCATGGTAACCAGTTAGCAAGGTAGGCTAATATACAAAGCCATGTAGCCTTACTTAACAATCAAATTAATTCAGCATATTCATGTATTGTATTACCATGTGGACTCTGATTTGAAGGTGGATAGGAACTCATGTTTATGTAATGATCTGTTTAAATGAAGATATCTCCAAATAAATTCTTACTAGTTCTTTATGAGGTTAAAGATATCTCCAAACGAACAGTGAAGGGTAGTTATTCTGTTTTTGATATCATCTTGTAATTTCGGACTAGTAGTTATTGCAATAGTGACTAGTATCTATTTAGATATTACTAGCAAGCAGACATTAGATACTAGTACTTATTAAATAGATACTGGTACTAATTCATTAGATACTAGTAACTATTTAATAGATACTAGTATTTATTCATTAGTTACTAGTACTTATTTATTAGACACTAGTATCTTTTATAATTATTACTAGTAACAATTGTTATTTTACTAGTCAGATTAGCTTTTTTACTCGTCTTATGTTATGACTAGTCCGAATGGCCACAGTAGAGTTCAATTAAACATTTTACTAGTAAAATAAAAAATCTTACTAGTAACATTTCAAATAAGTACTAGTATGTAATAAATGTGTACTAGTATATTTTAAATAAATACTAGTATCTATTTAATAAGTACTAGTTTCTATTTTATAAGTACTAGTATCTATTAAATAGATACTAGTATCTAATGAATAAGTACTAGTGTCTATTTAATAGGTACTAGTATCTATTAAATAGGTACTAGTATCTATTGATTAAGTACTAGTATCTAATGATTAAGTACTAGTATCTATTAATTAAGTACTAGTATCTAATTAATAAGTACTAGTATCTATTAAATAGATACTAGTACCTAATGATTAACTACTAGTCACAACTGGAATACATACTAGTCAAAACTGAATAGTTGATATCTCAATGACAGATCCCATAGAAATCAATGGCAAATTTTTTTTTTTTTACTAGTAACAACAGAATTGTTACTAGTCACTATTAAAATAAGTACTAGTATCTAATAAATAATAACTAGTATCTATTTAATAACTACTAGTATCTAATGAATAAGTACTAGTACCTATTAAATAGGTACTAGTATCTAATGAATAAGTACTAGTGTCTATTTAATAGGTACTAGTATCTATTTAATAGGTACTAGTATCTAATGAATGAGTACTAGTACCTAATAAATAAGAACTAGTGTCTAATGAATAAGTACTAGTATCTTTTAAAAAAGTACTAGTATCTAATGAATAAGTACTAGTATCTAATGAATAAGTACTAGTATCTAATGAATAAGTACTAGTACTTAAAGGAAAAGATACTAGTATCTAAAAAATAAGTACTAGTAACATGAAAATAGATACTAGTACGGGAAATAGATTAAATGTTAAAACGGCTTGCCATACATGGTCTTAAACAGGAAGGGTCGACACCAGCAAACAGCTACAAACAGGGCAAGACACAAGAGTATTTCAGGGACAGGCAAGGGTCAGTTGACGGCGAACATAATCCAAGGGGCAAGACAAACTAGTAATCCAAACAGACAGTCTATAGTACAGTCGTGGGGTGAACAGAGTTAATCCATGACAGGCAAAAAGTCCAGGGCAGGCTGAAGACAGACAAGACAAGAAAACCAGGCTAGACACATCAAGACACGGATGACTAAACTTAAAAAACAAGACTTAACTAGACTTAGAAGGCTCCGTAAAGCAGCTAACACTAGGAGAGTGCTAAACGCTGTACAATTCTCGGCCCAGAATGATGGTGACGGCCTCGTATTTATAGTGTGTCTGATTGGCTGCAGGTGAAAGTGCAATCCATGCAGCGGAACATGGGAATTGTAGTGCAACAGTCAGTGTAGTGTGAGTGTCAGTATGATGCCAAGGCGACCTCTGGTGGTGGGCAGATCGGACAGGACTTGTGACAGATTCAATACACAATACTTCTTAAGTATTGTTTAACGTTAATTTTAATATTAACATTTACTAATATATTATTAAAATTAAAAGTTGTATCTGTTAACATTTGTACCTGAGCTCAAGCTGTATTTTCATTAACTAACATTTACAATGATTAATTCATATTGTAACAGATATATTTCTCATTGTTAATATTAATGCATTACCTAACTAAAGTTCATTACCTTAGTCTGAGACGACAGGTTTCGCAGATGATAGTTCCTCTGTCAGTTTGTGTTCAAAAGGAAAAGTAAACTTTGACTGCAGAAATGTCCACAGCTGCAAATATCTAAGTTTGTTGTGGAGAACAGTATCTAGCACAACGTTCATGTGTTTCTTTTCATAAAGGACGCATTTATTTAGCAGATCAAACACTGTATATTAGCTAATGTGATGCTTTAAACACGCTCAGAAGTTTTCAATCCATAAATTCATCACCCGGTGGCCTGGTTCCTTTTGTACGCGCTCTGGATTTAGTGCCAAGACTTAAGTTTCATTTGGGATATCCAGTACTTTTTAAAGACTGAGGTTTGTTTCACTATTTTCGAATTGAACTTTCAACTTTCGGTATTCTGAAAAGTAACAGGGCTGACAGTAACAGGTCTGATGATTTCAAACTAATTTCCTAATTGCTAGCTAATAGTCATGTTCACAAAAGCTCATGGTGTACTCATTGAAAGGATGTTAGTTGTAGATATTATTTTAAATGTAATAATTGTTTAAATTCACGTTAAAATGATATCGACATTGGATATCAGACATTACATTATCAGTCAAGCCTCAAAATAATCAAAAATAGAACATTATAGAAGAGCGAGAGAAACATGCGTGTGTTTTAAGAATTGGAATCCTGGTTGAGAGATGATAAAACCACTTGATGATGTAGAGATGATGTCACTTGAATGTATATTACATGACAAGGGTTTTTTGATGAGTGTAACAGGGCTGACATGAAATCAGGGGACACCAACATAATGATTTCTATTTTATAGAAAAAATGTATACTTTTGCCAAAAACGTTGATAAACAATAAGACTGTATTTAGGACAATATGCAAATGTGATTTTTACATCGCTTTCCCTTCATTTTGCAAAGAGGAAAAATTATGCTGGGGGACACGCCAAAAACCTTACCCTTGATCAGCATAAATGCTATTTAAATTATGTAATATTTAATTGATTTTTTGGTCTAATAAAATATTAATGAAGGAATACATAGTATTGTTATGTTTTTAAATTGCAAATTTATTTGTTATATTAATTCTATGTTTGATTATTTCTTAGGGACACAAAAGCCACCAGTTTCATGGAATGACCAAGAACCATAGTTAAAGAGGGATGGATCTGATCTGATGACCTCACACACTTTGTTGTGTGAGGATGTGCTCATGCTCAATGAAATCTACTTGTTCCATTTTGACACTTGTATAGTTTTAACACCCCCTAGTGGCAGTTCTTAGTGAGTGAGTTCAGTGTTGATGATAACAGTATAAAGCATTTTGATGACATGTTCAACCTGGCACATGTTAAATATGTTCCAAAAACGATGCAAGGAAACATTCTGACATGCTAAAAACTAAACATGTTGATGTTTCTGCAACATTGTGAAAAAACATTTGCAACGTGAAAAAAAAAAAAAACAAACCTACATCTGTCGTATAAAGTACATTGACAAAGCAGATTTTTACAACGTAGTTGTGTTTTTTGGGTCAGTTATATCTAAAGTGAACAAACAGCTGGGGAGGAAATTGGATGCATGCCAGTATAAACAGCTGGAGAGGAAATTGGATGCATGCCAGTATATTATACTTTTACAGTATATTACACTTTCAGAGTTTAAACTTTTTGTAACCTAATGACTGCCTATAAAGCCCGAAACACACTGCATGAATTTCAGCTTTTCCAGACAAAAGATTGGCATCATGAAACAATCATGATGATTTTGTGACAGATCTGATCTTTTCACCATATCCAATTGTTTGGCCCACCTGTTTACATTCACTTTAGACATGCATCGTGTCCGATATCCGTGTTTACACTAATCTCCTGCATAAAATCATTTCACTGGCTTTCACAACCATTGAGAGCAACAACTGACCGTATCCGATATCCGATAGATATCCCATATGTATCTGATTTAAAACCACATTTGGAAACGGCTCAGATCGGATGTGAAAAAAAAAAATCGGAGAGGGCTGCGTTTACACTGGCAGAAAAAAAAGATTTTTTTGCCCACATTTGTCTGATCGGAATTTGATGCATGTTTGTAAACACAAATTTGCACAAGATCTGTTTTTTTCGCATCCGATCTGAGCTGTTTTCAAATGTGATTTTAAATCAGATACATCTCCTATATCTGGACATCAGACCACGTCTAAACACACATCCGATTCTCCGTGTCAGTTGTCATTGTTCCATGATGGATTGCATTGAATGTCATAATTTCGCACTGGGCTGCGTTTGGAAACACGCCATGGAGAAAGTGTTCCAGACGGCAAATAATTAAAGAAAGCGAAAGCACTCGCATAGAAACTCAAAGCTAGTCTTGTTGATGCAAAATTTTATACCATTTCCTTCTCGTAAAAGGAGTTGACTTGGTTTCACCACTCTTGCCTGTCCTGCCTGTCCTGCCTGGCTATAATATGCATGCTATTATTTCCAATTTTACTTTCACTTTCAAATTAACACATTCAGCAAGGAGGGTAGACAATTTTGATAAACATGACACTATAGCATTAACATAACATGAAATGAGCTTGTAACCTTAATAAAGCACGGGATAAAATACAGTGAGTGAGTCTAGTAAATTGTGAATTAGATGTCTCCATCAAAGCTCGTGCAGCCAGCCGCGCTGGAGAAACCTATGTAAAAAGCATTAACTCTGTCCTTATGATGGTGGCATTAAAAAGGCGCTTTCACTTTCTTTGTTTAATTATAAGTTTTGCTGACTTTGGAAAATATGAATAAGCAAAAGTCCATTCAGAATTCGAGAGTCAGTCATTCCGCTCAATGGTTGTGAAAGCCACTGGAATGATTTTATGCAGAAGATTAGTGTAAAAAGGGATGTCGGATATAAGGCGTGTCTAAAGTGAATGTAAACAGGAGCGCCAAAAAAAAAACGGATATTGTGAAAATATCAGATTTAGTGTGGAAAGCTCACCAAAACCCACCCACTTCAACAAATACCAGCCCAAAATTGTAACTGCCAAAATAATGTGATAGAATTTTATTGCCATGTCAATCAAGGTTGATAAAGACCATTTTTATCTTAAAAAATAATGATGACAAAATAAAAATAAAGAAATCAATTTTACAGGAATATGGATCAAAACAGTGCAAATGCATTAAAGGGAGTCAGAAAATATGCTTAAAATCTTTTCAAAGTGGCAATCAATAAATTAACCAGTGACTTTAACCCTTGGAAAAGCACATGCATCCTTTTCAATGTCCACAGTAAGAAGAAGCAATTTTAAAGTGATCAAAAAGCAATGTAATTTAGCTGGCATTTACTCTCGTTCATGCACACACCTACGACAGCCAAAAATGTATTTTTCATTGATACATACTATATGGTAACTGGACAGCAAAAATAAAATAATAATAACAATTAACAAAAATAATGCGTTTACCTTTGTCTTGTGCTTTATCTTCAGACAGAACTACAGCAGGCCACTTTTCCATCACAGTCACTTAAATGAATGAATGAATATATAGCTGCACATTCAAAATCTTGCCCTTTATAGTGCCAAGCCGCCCAGTCTGTCAACCCTGATTGGATCTGTGCATTAAAGGAGAAGTCCACTTCCACAACAACAATTTACAAATAATTTACTCAACTCCTTGTCATCCAAGATGTTCATGTCTTTCTGTCTTCAGTCGTAAAGAAGTTGTGATTTTTGAGGAAAACATTTAAGGATTTTTCTTCATATAATGGACTTCAATTGTGCCACAGATTTTGAACTTCCAAATGTAGTTTAAATGCAGCTTCAAAGGGCTCTAAATGATCCCAGCAAAATGATCTGTCATTTTTTCGAAAAAATGTACTTTAAGCACAAAAGCTTGTGTAGCGCAGGGTCTGAGCTGCGCGTCCATGGGTTGTTCTTGAACAACTCGTTCATTTTGAACAAATCCTTAATGTGACTCGGGAAGAACGAGCCGTCTCAGGGAGTGATTCGTTCAGTCGCACATGCACAACATCCTATTAGGGTCTGTACTGGAAATAATTCACCTGTTTCAAGTCTTCAGGTTTTTCGAGTTGTTCGTTCATCTTATGGGGCATCATCAAGTGATGCTGATTTTGCTAAAATGAACAAAATTACTCGGGGAAAAAAAGATTAGTTCATTTTGCTGAATAAGATTCAAAGGTCTGAGTCACTAAAATGATCCGGATTTCCCATTACTACTACGAATCACGTCTTCGAATCACCACAAGTTCATCGTCTGTGTATGTGTAAAAGCGCAGTAGACGCCCGTTTAACCACATTCATCACATGACACTGAATCTCTTCTCAATGAACCGAGACCAGATCCACATGATTCTGTCTGTAGTAACTCAGAGCTTCAGACCACGTCAGATTCTCTTTGATCAGAATCAATTCAGAATCAAATTCTGGACACAAAACAAACCAGAAGCAGAAACTAGAGAGAGACTGATCAAAAACAACATGCAAAACAAACACTGTGGATGAATTTGTCATGTCAGACATGTAGTGTGAACTTTAAGAGATCTGGAGGTGATGATGGATTGTGTGTGTTTTGTGAGGATCTACTCACCTTCATGACACATAAAAGGAAACTGGTTGGTGCAAGAGATGTCATTCCATCGTCCCTGAGCTTTCTGATCGACAGTTGTACAGTTTTCAACACCTCCATTTAGGTTCAGCAGTCTTCCGGTATCTGAATCAGGAGTTACTCTGATCTGACCACTGCCATGGGTCTCTGAACAGACCGATCCAGACATGTGATCCAGATACATTTCTATCAGTAATGATCTTCTCAACCTGTTGAATCTCATTTTGGTTTCTCACACCGACCGGATCAGTGTGATTCTGTCTGCAGTAAATCTGAGCATCTCTCCAATTCATCGTCTGATTGACAAAGACGGGTCCTGTGTTCACTTTAAGAAAAACAAATGAGAAAAAGATTCATGAATCCATTTGTTTATTATTCTTATGCTGCTTTATGGTTTGGATGTGAACAGGTGCAGCGGTGGAAATAGACTTGATCTGCTTCTACAGCTGGTGATATATTGAATATTCACCAATGTTCAAGATATTTTACATTATACCATGATCTAAAAACCTGATTCTGACTGGTTGGAACATGTGCATTCAAACCATTAAATGAAACACACGCACATACAATCACAGAAACTTGATGTCAACCCTGTGCTGTGAGTTTTATTATGAATTCGATTCATTATTGAATCGCTACATTACATTTCTCAGCAACAAGGGTTTATGTTGTAATGGACTATTATTCCTACATGGACTAGACTCAAGTTAATCTACATATGATAAACAAAGGCCTTGTAGGTTTGTGTTGAGATACTGAAAGCTAAAAAAAAAAATCTCAAGCTAAATCACCTCTAGTCACTGTGTGACGTTTCGTGCGAGGAAGGGGCGAATGAAGACTAAGGTCAAAGATAAAGTTGTATGATATTCCACAGGTAATTCCAAAACAGGTAAATCCACAAAAACACGCATACATTGACGAGACCGGACACCAAACACTGAACGGAATGCAACTTATAGAGGCAGGTGATAACAATGAACTTATTTAAGGCACAGGTGATACAAGGAAACCTAATGAAGACTAAATGAGGACAGGAAACAGGAACAGCCAAATATGGGCACAAGAGGGAGAAACCAAACTGAACAGTCCACAGGGGTGTGATACACTGCTATATGTTCATTATTAATAATATAGGACCAGTTTAGATCGCTAAGATTTTTATGCTCTTTAAGGGTAAGTTTTCCATTGTGACAAATTATCATATAGGGTGAACAAAAGATAAAAGTGTGTTCAGTGAAAGTCTTCTGGCAAATAATATGTTGATACAGAAATTGTCTCAAAACTAAAAGTGTGATAAATATCCACAGTATCTTCTAAAGCCATAATCAAATTAAATATTCATACTGTTTAATATAACTTTAAAATTTGGTATATAATATAAATTAACTCACTGTTGTTGCAGATGAAAGGTCCCCATTGTCCATTTGCCATCATAGCACAATCATATCTGCCTTCTGGCTCTCCAGTAGCCCAGTTCAGATAGAGTGCAGGTTCACCTGAAGACCACTGCCATTCATCACGACCCGTCTCCTGCAGCCCAATCCAGACCAACTGAACACTTCTATCATTAACACTCTTGTTCAGCTCGTTCATGTCGTTCATGTTGTCAACGGTGGCCAGATCTGAATATTTCTCTCTGCAGTATCTCTGAGCTTTAGTCCAGTTCTTGTTGTCATTTATAAAGTGATACTGACGCTGAACACATTCAGATACGGAGCAGAGAGCTGTGAAAGAGGCTTTGCTGTAATGTCTTTCATAACAGGATCAAACCTAATGAAACTAGAAACCATAAATAAAACCACAAACACACTCACCAGTGAGAAAAAGAATAAAAAAATCCATTTCTGAAGAAAACAAATACAAATAAAGTCAATTTCAAATGTTCACAGATTATAAAACATGATTAAACATGATACAAAACATGTAAAACATGATTTCAGTAATAATTAAAACTCCTTAACAGTAAAGTAAATGCACCATACACAATGATTAAGTATTAACATTAACATTAATTAAGAATATTAACATGTCTAATTCTAATTCTAGTTACAGAATGAACATGAGTTGTTCTTACTTTAGAGGTTGTGCGTTTCTGTCCTGAGTCTGATGTTTCTGTCTGCAGCTTTAGTGTGATTACTATATCTGCTCTCATCCCTCATTTAGCAGCACATAATTTGTTTATTATTAAAAAAAAAAAGCCCTTTTCATTTGCTTCCTCATTCACTCTCTCTCTCTGTGTTGCTGGAATTTTCTGGACATGTGTTAATTTGAATGTGGTAGAGACTGAGGGTCTGTATGTTCCTGTATACACACTGTAATAACACACACAAATAAAAGAAAACAGCAGCAACACATTCCCCTCTTTTTATTTATGGAAATCATAGGCACAGAGAACACCCACATTATTTCACTATGTATGCTGCTTCCTCTTCATATGATGTCAACTAACAGTCAACATTTTAACATTAAATTTCACAGGTGTTACAAAACGTGCTTGCTATTTGAACCTCTCTATATTTTTGCTGATTAACATGCATATGAGGACCTCCAATGACTGTACATGACTCATGTTCACATTCACTTATAACATTTTTGCAACAGCAAAACACAAGCTACATAGCATACAGTCATGGCCAAAAATATCGGCACCCTTGCAGTTCTGTCAGAAAATGCAACACTTCTCTCAGTAAATTGTTGCAGTTGCAAATGTTTTGGTACTTGTTTATTTTATTTTATTTTTTTGCATTGGAACAACAAAATAACCGTGGTTTTTTGGTGTGAACCATGGTTTAAAAAAAAAAAACATAGTTCTGATACCATAGTTTTACTACAGTTATACTGTATGAATGAATGAATGAATGAATGAATGATCGCATTTATATAGCGCTTTCATTGTGTATTGCTATACACCCAAAGCGCTTTACAATCATATGGGGGGATCTCTCCTCAACCACCACCAGTGTGCAGCATCCACTTGGATGATGCGACGGCAGCCACAGGACAACGGCGCCAGTGCGCTCACCACACACCAGCTACAGGTGGAGAGGAGAGAGAGTGATAGAGCCAATTCAGTGAATGGGCATTATTAGGAGGCCATGATTGAAAAAGGCCAGAGGAGCGAATTTGGCCAGCCATACTGTAGTAATGCTATAGTAAAACTGTAGTAAACCATGACTGTGGTAACCACGATTTTTGGTGCATACCATGGTTTTGATACTATGATTTTACTATAGTAATATAGTACTATAGAAAAACTGTAGTAACCATGACTGTAGTAGCCACAGTATTTACTAAAGTAGGTTGTTTTACATAACAGGTTGTATTGTTATTATATAACAAAAGTTGTGCAATGAACTTCTAATTACAAAACAGAATAACAAGTTACTAAGATACAGACTTTATTAAAGCACTTATATGATATTTGAATAAGAATATAAACCATAACATATGTAAGAACATGTTTTAACCTGTGACATAAAATGATTACAAAGAATCAACTACAATTTTTTTTTTTTAAATATCGGAGACATGGGCGACATTTGACAAAGGGCGGGGGAGTCGATATATATATATATATATTTTTTTTCAGATAAGCATAAAAACAATGCCCTACTGTATTCCAACGCACCAAAGCAGTCAATACAGCGCAGTCAAGTATAACTTAAAGAGGTTGCCAGCGTGTACAAAACTGTGGATGAGCTTTTGACTTTAAGTGTCAGTTGATGGCCTTCCATTTTTAACCAGAAATGTGCACGCTGCTTTTCTGATTTTCCGTGTCTTTTTCCGAGTCACTTGAAATGTATCCATTTTGATTCCTTGTTACTAAAGGTGAAACACGTGAGGATAAAATGAACGATCAGTTGTGGGACTATTCTGTCATAAATCACATACCATTCATTCCTGAACTTTAACGTCCATTTGTGACAATGAAATTGGGCTACTGGTTGATATGTCCCGGTATAGCCCTGCATTTCAGCCTGAGCCTGATGCCCCAAGAGCCTGGCATCGGGCTAATTTTCATGTCATGGTTCAGACGCGGGCCGGGCTTCGGGCCTGTTTTAGGCTTCTTCTTAATTTTATTAGTTTTTAATTTTAATATTTATTAATTTTTAATTTTAATTTTAATTTAATTTTTAATTTAATTTTTTTTAGACATCCACCAATTATGGTGATGAAAAAAATTCTGCATTGGTGGAAACAACACGAGACTGTCAGAGGGAAATAGTAAGCAGATTTTTTTTAAATTATTTATTAATAAACTAGTGTTTTCTGAGTCAGTGTCGCAAGGATGAAGTTGCCCATCCTGATTCGCCATCTCCTCTTTGGACGCGCCTTTAGAGAGAAATGCATCCTTACAGATTACATAATGAAAGAGTTTTTGTTTTCGATTTGCTTTATTTCGTTAAGTTATAATTTAATTCTTTCTATAGATATATGTATCATGTCTGTGAGGTATGTATTCGCTGAGTTTCGGTTCATTTTTGTGAAGTGCTCCTGTTGAGACCACAGACAGCGCATCATGTTTTTATTTTTTTATTTATTTATAGAAGCACCATTCCCAGTGGGCAATTGATATCAAACTGACGTCAAATTGACATCAAACATTGACATCAAAAAACGTCAAAAACGTCAATCAAATTGATGTCAAAAACTTGACGCCAAATTGACATAAAAACTTAATGTCAAATTGACAAACACTGACGTCAAAAAACAGGTCAAAAAAGTAAATCAAATTGACGTCAAAAACTTGACATCAAAAAATTAACGTCAATGACTTCCACACATTTATGTCCTATTCTAGACAACCAAAATAATAATTCTCTTCTGCTCACTAAGCCTGCATTTATTTGATCCAAGTACAGCAAACACAATAAAATGTTGAAATATTTGTACTATTTAAAATAGCTGTTTTCTCTTTGAATATATTTTAAAATGTAATTTATTTCTGTGATTTCAAAGACTCCAAGCTTTTGAATGGTGTAGTGTATAATGTTACAAAAGCTTTTTATTTTACATAAATTATATTTCAGATCTTTGGATCTTTCTATTCAACAGAAAATCCCGAAAAAAAGTACTCAACTGTTTTTAATATTGATAATAATAATAATAATAATAATAATAATAATAATAATAATAAATGTTTCTTGAACAGAAAATCAGTATTTTCAGAATGATTTCTGAAAGACCATGCAACACTGAAGACTGGAGTAATAATGCTGAAAATTCAGTTTTAATCACAGGAATAAATTACATTTTAAAAGAGCAAAATTCCTAAATAGTAGAAATTCTTAAAAAAAAACATTAAAAATCTTCTGGTTCATAAACTTTTGACTGGTAGTGTAAATGCTAGGTAGTACCTATTCAGAATCAGAACACAGATCAATCGCTGTCTGGCCCTTTCGGCGTCCCATACCCCCACATCTGTCGGGAGCAGACTGGAGATAATTCTGCATGAATTTTTTAATGTCAGCCTCTGACGATGATGAGGTTTTGACTGCTGTACAGCACCTGAATGAAGATAGAGACACTTGTATCACTCATTTTAAAATACAGTATACATTTTCAACAAACCATCACTCGTACTAACATAGCAATCCACAAAGTAATTAAAACTCTTTAAATAAGCATGGATAACCAACTAGTGGCTCAGTGATCCTCACTATTATTTCCAAGTAAGCTGCACCAGCAGGACAAAGTCAACATAGTCCAATTTTAAAATGTCCTATTTTTCAGATGCAAAATTGAACTGACAAGTATCACATGGACCTGATTCGACTAAAATTGGCGCTACATAAAATAGAATTCACATATTTTACAAGGTGTGTGTTCTGTATTCTCTGATAATTCCAGTATGAACACTTGCTTAAGTACATCTCATCCATACTCAAAAGCCTTGATTACATGAGTGTATTCTACAGAATATCCAAATTCTCATATACTGTTACATTTATAAGGAGAAGAAAAAGAATGAAAAAGTGATATGATTATGTGATACTGAGGGAGACGGTACAGTTTGTCACTGCTTATTGACATGGAAAGCATTAGGATCCCTGAGCCATTTTGCACTCAAGACATTACAATCTACAAAACAAATTCTAACCAATGCTAGGCTACTATAGGCTTCATGAGTACACAACAGCTTTTGGAATGAATAGTGTAGCAGGGTTGAGTAGGCTATTTTTATATACATTACTGCCATCTGTGGTGGCTAAAAACAGGGTTTGTACAGATACTGCAAAATAAAATTCCAAGGCTTTCACATATGGGGGTAGAATCGTTGCAAAATTCCAAAAAAGTAGACTATGAGCCACAAATAAATGTAAAGAGATTCATGGAAAAATTTACGTATTGATAAATAGCTTGAGATCCACAAATAAATCTTATAGTTTCACAATCAATAATTAAATTCACACACAAAAAATAAAATAAAATAAGATTTGCAAGTAAAAAACATATCAAAAAATATATTTTTGTGTCACAAACACAACTTTGCCTGGTATTCTTTTGTGAATCGCATCCTGTGCATTTGTAGATCGGTCACTGTGCATTTGTGGATTTAGAAACATTTCTAGCTTCAAAAAGCTGATGATCCACAAATGCGTACACTCCACCCACCATTTACTCAAGCCAATCAGATAACTGTATACATAACTATGCCTGTTTTAAAGGGTTTTCCAGGACCTAAATTTTTAAAAAGTCAAATTTAAGCACTTTAAGCATCTTGTACGAACCCTGTAAAAAGCTTGGCACACAATGAGTAACACTGACCTAGCTGGAAACTACATCCTCTGATCATACTAGAAAAGTGATCCAGTACCTATCATAACTTGGCAGAACTGTGTTTTGCCAAAGGCTTTCTTTGGTCCTGTGCCATCCATGTTCATCATGGCCATCAATCTACTTGTAAGAACTCTGCCAACAGAAAAAAGACAAATCAAGTGAAATCAGTAACCAATATTTGTTTAGCTGAATGAACAATGTAAGTGACCAGAACAGCTGAGCCTTCAAGCAGAGAAGGAATGCCTTAGAGTTTTTCTCCATCGCTTTGGTTAAGCATTATTTCTTTATTTTATTTTTCCAAAACTTTCCCAGGCCTGGAAATTGCTGTTTGAAAATACCATGACATTTCCAGGTTTTTAATGACCGTACAAACCCTGTTTTTAGTGCGTGTACTTCAGGTGTACATGAAAAATCCTGTGTCAGAACAGCACGTGAATAAAACTTTTAACTGGCAAAGCTTTAAAGCACATGCAAATATTGCACTTTTGCGATTGCGAATAAGTGCAGTATTGCTGAGTTAACACAGATGTGAATGTATGTGGCATTGTACAGCATATTAAGACAGGTGTCAGAACTACAACTGATAGAATGTATGCTGTAGAACGCACACTATGTTATTTCTTCGAAAGCAGATAGTGGAGACATTTTTTATTGTCAACAATCAAAAATCGTTAAATAATCGTTATACCCCTAATGGGAACCTATTTTTCCTGCTAGACTGCATTTTCTGTTTGTTTCAAGAAATGAGAAATTGCTTTTATGATGTGAAGAAGTGACTAGGTGATGTGAAAGTTGATCTAGAAGTTAAGAATTTAAATTCTGATCTGAGAAATGCACCAAAGCAACAGAGAAAAACTGTATTATGGAGTTTCATTTACTTTTCATCACATTTCTCACACAGTCTTCAAGGTTTGTACCCCCAATCTTGACTAACTGAGACATCTGAAAACATTTTTAAAAATTTGACATTTTCCAGCTAAGGAACACAGAGAGAACAGTATTACTATTGGCCTGACAAAGTTATACTGACCATCTGATTCTTCGGTCCTTCATTAGTTAGTTGCCCTTCTAGATTCTTGAGCTCATGCCTGCTGTTTATCTTATCCAGGTGGAACTGAGATTCTGGGGGCACAAAGTTTTGACCCACTTGGGACAGCTTTGCTCTTATATCAGAGAGTAGATAGAGGACTCGTCTTTGGAACTCTGAAAGTAAAAAAAATATATACACATTTGTCCCATTTGCAAAAACACCACTGTCAGTTAGAAAATAAGGAGGTATACTTACTTCCATTATCTAAAGGGAACAAATTATCTAAAAATTATCTACATGGACTGTGGGACCAATGATGAGAAGAGTGGGAGCGCTGGTGTGGAGAGCTGTGACGCAGAGAGTGGGACTGCTGGCGTGGAGTATGGGACCACTGGTGTGGAGTATGGGACCGCTGGTGTGGAGTATGGAGTGGACTGCGGGACCTAGATCTAGGAGTCATTTCTCCTGATCCTGAAGCCTGGCTGGACATTTGTCGAACACTTGGTGGTTTTGGAAAGGACAGACCTGTAGCGTCTGGACCAATCAGACATACATTAATTGTTACATTTAACAAATTGTCTTTAAACACAACAGGCCAGCTACATGCTGGAGCTCTGGAGACAACCCCCCCAAAGCAACTAACACCCCAAAAGGGCTCAGTTGCCAGGACAACGATCTGATATCACAGGTTTTATTGCCTCAAGGAATGCAAACGGAGCACACTACATTTCTCTATAGGAAAGACACAGTGCCTATAGAAATGGACTCTTTCCTATTCATTCACAGACAAACCTTTCTTTGACCTTCCTATTACACATAGCCCAGGTCATTGTTTAAAGTACTACTGCACTGTATTTTAATTTTGTCTGTTGTATTTGTATTTGTCTTTCTACTGTTTTATGCATGCGTTATGATAGATGACTAGTCATACAGCCCACCTATGTCATGTTTGGACTCTTTTCATTCGTATTTTGATGATCTAAAAGATGGTGTAAATTAGATGTTGATACCTATGCAACATATTAGTGTTTTAAGAAACCTTAGTAGTTTTTGCATCAACACCCAATCGAATTACATATGCAAAATACCATGCTCACAGACAAAGAGTCGTAAACTTTCCCTCCAAAGGTGAAAGTTACCATTGGCTCGTGGACCTCCTGGAGGCGCAGCCTCCAGAGAGCTTAAAGGCAAACGGTTGACCGCCTCCCTTGTTCTTCCTTGTGCTTCCTCTTCTCTGTCTTCTTCGTCTGCAACATCTTCCGACTGCTGCCCGTGTGGAGGAACCCACAGGGAGCCTGAGCCGGCACAGGGCGTGCCCTGCGGGCCCGACAGCCCCAACATACAGAGCTGTGGCTCTCGACCACAAAGAGCCAGACATTTCCACTCAACCCTGGAATTCATCTTCATGACTCGCCTCAGTCAGTCAGTGGTCCTTTTAGAACCTAAGAAGATGAGCTAGAACTCTTCAGGACTTCCCTAAGCACGCGCCAGGCCTTGCGGCCTTGTCTTTCCATTCCACAAAGATCACAGGACTTCAGCTGGGTCCCTCTCAGCTCTTGGTTCTTCTTCACTTTTCACATGGGAAGAAACTCCCAGTCACCAACGAGTCAGGACATCTTTGGAATTCATCACTCTTCAGACCCGGAAGAATGTGATTGCAATTCCAAAACCACCACTGCTCCAAACCATCAAGACTTTCAGAGACTGCATTTGGACACTTGTTCGACGACCAAGGCAATGTAAGAATCGTACATTTAACTAAACAAACAGAGGTTTAGTATAAGCTGTAGACAGCACTGATGGTTTCTCTCAGGTGGTTAACTGACTCTTTTCATAGCTTCATTTCCTTGTCTCTCTCTAACTGCTTCTCACTGACCATTCCCCCATGTATGAGTGATTTCATGTTTGTTGGTTTAGATTAGTTATGTGTTAGTCCTTCGTTAATAAACTATTGTGCACAAATTACATGAGTTTTGATTCTGATTCTGCCTTGCATATTAATGTCCCTTTACGAGCTACTTGCTCTAATGCAATGGTACTTTAAGAAAGTTATTTTCTGTGGCCAAGAAAATATACTTTCCTAGAGTTGATATAAAGATTATACTGAATGTTCGCTGAGCGAACAGATTACTTGATGGAAAATTGATTCTGCTACAGTTACTACTGGCAGCTGATATAAGTAATTGTAATTAATCATAATTAATTGTAATTATTTATATACATTTCCCTTTGAGCTAAATCGCGACAGACCTGATGGATGAAAGACAACCAAATTAGATGATGGATTGGCTGAAATATATAATAAAAGTTATGATGCTTACCAGTTTGCTTACTGTGTTGTGATTGTGCTTCCACACATGGCTTTCGTACATTGCATCCTTTTCCAGAACCATCTTGGGTGCATTCATCCACATCTGTGTAAGAAGGAAAACAACAACATAACCACAATGCATACTATCACAAGATATAATATCCTTCAGCACCAGAAACCAGGGACCTGCCACAGTGGCCAATTATTCTATACCTAACATAAACCCTGGGTATTTTTTCTTCTTCAATACCCTCTTGACAGGACTGCATTCTTCCTCACTCAGCTCTGCAGTTGTTGTTTGGTCGAATGCCTCACACACCTCCCGGTTCTCTAAAGTAAGTGGACAACAAAACAAACTTTTAATAACTTAATTTGTGTTAAAATGTTTATTTAAAAGCAGATCGTAGAGATATTGTAATCATCCACGATCAAAAATCGTCATATCACACACCCCAACATTGCTTAAAAGTTGCCCCTTGTATCATCAGCCTTAAGAACATTACTTTCAGTAACATACTTACAATTCAAATACGTTCTACTCCATGCAGCAAGGGGAACAAAATGTACCCTGTGTCAGCTTCACCGGGGTTGTTTGGAAGACAGAATCAACTGCTGTTTGCTGATCAGTCTACGTTTGGTTCTGCTGATATCTCTAACACGGACAATGTTGAGCAGTTTAGAATCACAAGGTTCACTGAAGAGACTCTCTGTGTGGCACTGGCGTAGCACATCACAAACCAAGGTGCCTTCTTCGCATATTTCCTTTACAAAGACATAGTCCTTGTTCTGAAGAATGAAACAACAATCTCGTGGCCTTGTGGAGATGCGAGTAAACCACTCTTTGGTCAAGGGCCTACATTTTGTAGACTGCTCTAGTTCTGCCAAATGCTTGGCAACTTGGGCTATAGGACTGCGAGGTTGTCTGACCATTTTCTTTAGAGTCTGCAGGTAGTTCTCAAATGGAAAGCCTGAAATCCCATTCAGTGAACATCTAAAGTGTTCCACATCATCTGGTAAGTGAAGTAGTAAGTGCACATTGTATACAGTGAAGGTGTTTCCATATATATCCTCACACTTCCTCACACAGTACATGAGTAGCTCTCTGACATAGTCCAAGTGTTCCTCACGCTCTGCATCATCAGAATTCAACAGGATTGACATTGCAACCATCAAGGAAAGAAAGTGACTATATACAGCAGGTGAAACCACTCTTCTCAGAACCACTGGTCCAGTATAAAGTAGAAACTTAGTTCTGTGGCCTTCCACCGGTCCAATTCCAGTAAAGTACTAGGCTGCCGAGCAAACTCACTAGGAAGTTCTCCATTCAATGCCTTGAGTTGATCTGAAATTTCACTCCTTTGCTGAAATGACAGTCTGCATGTGTTGGGTCCTCCCTGCATGTAGTGAAGCATTCTCCTAACTACACCCAAACACACCAAATGCATGTAGTCCATTGCAAATGTTCGAATATATGGAATCCCAGCTAGGGTCAGTGGAGATTTTTCAACTTGGTGATTTTTGTAGGCAAGTCTACTGATTTCTGCTTCAGACCTTGCGACAACACCGGGTGCTGTAGCACCGAGAACAACTCGTCCCACATAGGTGCCTCTTACTGTGCAGCGCTCACATGCGAAGTAACTGTTGTGATTCTTTATACACTTCAGAAATGATCGGGCTGGTACATCACAAATGAAGGCTTTCACAGTCACTTGAAGTGTTTTCTCTCCATGGACTATGCCATCTTCCTTAAGGTGCTGCAACTCCTGAAGAAAATCAGAAAGGTAATATTGAACTGGGCTGGGTTTTGCTTTGCTTGATGATTTAAAAAGTGGAATACCATCAGTGTTGAAGCACGTCTATGCGGTCTTCTAGAAAACCAGGACTCTGGGCTAAAACTTTCAAAATGCCAGAAGCAATACCAAAGTATGCATATTGTCCACCACAGAGTTCAACTGTTTCCACTCCTTTGGGCGTCTTCAGCAGCGTTCTGGCATCCTTGGGAAGGCGATGTCCTTGGCGCCTTAGAATGTCTAGCAGTTCATTTAGTGCAGACCGTTTACATTTGTTGGTAGCTGCCCAAGCTGCAACTTCCTCACCCAGATCAGGAGGAGTTTCCTCTGCAGAATCATCAGAGAGATTGCCAGCAACCTCAGAGTCAGAGTCAGAAGACAGGACTAATGCATTAGAGTCATAATATGAGATGTTGCCATCTGCTGAAGTTGACAAAGAGGCAGTTTCATCCTCACTGAACTGAGCCTTCAGCAACCCATCTGCATCACTGCTATTTGAATCATCATAAAAATCTAAACTGAATCATCATAAAATCTAAACTGAAACATGGTTCAACCTCAGTCATAACCAAATACTTAACTGTTAGTATTTCTTTTATATTTTAATTGCTTAGTTTTATCATTAATCTACTTTTTAATTATTTTTATTACAAATTTATTATTTTCAATGAACTTTTAATTAATTTGAAGTAGTTTATTTACTGAATGAAAGACTTGCAATCCTCTGTCAGGTGCTATAACTGTGCATATAGGATCAGCTCAGCCCATCAGCTAACTATAATTCATTATTTATAATTACACAATGGGTCGGCCCACATTTTACAGCAGCTCACCGTGAAGGTGCTCCCGATGGCCAGTCCACTGTTATTACAGTCTGTATAGAGACGCTAAAAATTAAATTTAGCATACACTGCAAAACTATTTTTATATCATTATTTTGATTTTAATGAAACAATCTCTTATTTTAATGAAATAGTGAAAAGGTTTGTTTCTGCTTATTAATCACAGTTTGAACAAGAAGAAACCGCATTTCTGTATTTAATTTTTGGGATAAATAATGGAAAAATGAATGGACTCAAAAATACACGGACCCCCGTGAAAGATTAAGATTCAAATAATTAACGCGGAGCTCTAGTCCAAACACAAAGGTTAACGCATCATCCCCTTGACATTTCAAAATCATTAATGTTAGACTTACAATACAATGCTTATAGTCATATTTTATATATTCACATAGCCAAAGCTTCAACCACACTGGTAACGTTAATATACAGGCCACATACTAGCAGGAAATTCAAATACACACACACAAAAAAAAATCATTGCACGTTGCAGTTGAAAAACGATTTTATACAGTTATATATAAATGCTTTAATAAAGACCTCAATGTCATTACCCATTGAAGGTCTGTGCGTCGACTGAGGAGAGACGACTGAGAATGGCAGCTTTTGCTTAAATAAATAAAAGCATTGATGCAAGTAATATTGCAGAACAGGTCACTGTTATTAGTAGCTGTTTCATTATTATTGGTAGTATATTGTAAATATTATTCTTATTCACTACTCATTTGAACCCTTTTAACATTTTATTATTACAAACAATATTATTTATTATGCTTTTTACACTATTACAATTCATAAAGTATATCATGGTCAAGATCTCATCAATTATATAAAGTAACAAGTCTAATTTCACCAGAATATCTTTATTTATATAGCCTATATGACGCACACACACAGGATTGTGGGAAATCGAAGGCAGCGAAGGATACATCTATGCTGCCTTCAAAATTCCATCAGAAGAAGGTACCTCCGGAGACAGGAAGTGAAGCAGAATTAGAATTCGGATGTGCCTTGATGCCTTCCTGCCTTGGAATGCTGCCTCCGAAGGCAGCATTTTAGAGCTTTCGGACGCAGCCAGAGAATGCTTTCTCAATAAATGGCCATTATGGCCCTACATTTTTCATAATTCCAGAAAATTATTGGAAAACACAAACTGAATTTGAGAAAATAAAATAGAGCCCAAAAAATGTTTTTTTTTTTTTGACTTTTAATAACGTTTTTTTAATAAATTACTGTTAAATTACTTTTTTCATGATTTCAATTAATTAGACATACTTTTTATTATTAATATATATTTTGTATTTGTCTGTTGGAGTCAAGAAAAATTAAAAAAAAAAAAAATGGAAAAAATAAAATTTTATAGGGTCATACATTACATCTTGGACAATTAAGGAAATCTGAATAATTTTAAAATCTGAAGGGAAGCCTGTTTTTGTTCACCAGACATGAAATGTCAAAGTGAAAAATTTCACTGTGAAAAATTAGGCCTAATGTAAATTTTACAATAATTAATAATTGTTGTTGTAATACTGTAAATGCTGGTTTTACAATTATATCGTAATAACAGCAAATGGTAATTCCATGCAAAAGTCAAACTTACCATGAAAAAATAACATTTTTACCAAAGTTTTTTTCTATACTGACAGCACAGATGTCAACATTTGGTGGTTCAAATACCCATGACCCAGGTCTCTCTTATGGTTTTTAAAGCTTTTTTTTTTTAGTGCATGATTTTCCATAGTCTGGTAAGTGCTATTTTCAGGCTTGTCACATCCATAACAGTACATATTTATCAAAATTAAAATAACATTATTCTTTGAAGAGCCATCGCTTCTCTATTTGTTGGGTATTATTGCATCTGGTTTGTGCATTTTAATTTGAAGAAATCCTACAAAGTATAGACCTATTCTCAAAAACGGTGTCATTTTTTGTCACATACATAACACATGATTATTTCTCTTTTTTAACATAGAAAACTATATAGACTGATATTTTTCTGATATTTAGACTCTATCAGCGAGGGTTTATTAAAATATAAGCAGATGGTTTAGTATATTGGTAACATACATTTTCAAGAATTTATGTCACATCCTTAACACAAAATGTCACATCCATAATGCTGTATTTGCCAGTATACAGTATTATAATAGCACTATAAATAAAAAAAAAAGTATTTTTGGTAAATTTAATAATCACTGGACTGTTTACCTTCAATTTCTGCATGAGTAAAACAAAAATAATAATAACAATACATTTCTAGTTGAAGTTACAAGTCCACATACAGCAATTGTGTTCCATGCACAAATCCAACACATCATGGTTCAAAAGATGACATGGATGTGTTTCAAAACCTCATTTAAGAAAAAAAAGGTATTTAAACTTAATCAAGCTAATGACAAATTCATAGTACACCATAACTTTACATAAATCCTGATTAAACATACTAATCATTGATGTCAATACGACGTCGATATGACATCAATTAAATGTTTAAAACTTGACGTTGATTTGACGTACATTCAGTGTTGGGAAGGTTACTTTGGAAATGTAATAGGTTACAGATTACAAGTTACTTGATTTAAAATGTAATAAGTAGTGTAACTTTTCAATTACTTTATTAAAGTAATGTAACTTGTTACTTTTAATTACTTTTTGATTACTTTTCTAAATTTCTAATATTTTCAACTGTTAATCATATTGAAACATTTAAACCAGGCAGAGTTAACCTTACAGTAGCACTCAACACTGATTACTGTCAGACTTTCAAAATCCTTTATCACTTGAATTAGGTTTTAATAAGTAAGGGATAATATACATCTTTATTTTGTGATAACAACTTGCTGAATGTACATTATCTCACTTATTACACAGCTGCTAATAGATTATTTAGATGTTTCGTGTCAAAATTATTAGACACAAAACACTGATCTGAGGCGAAATATTTGAACGCAGAGCTTCCATCAGTTGCTAGCAAATGGCAAGTTTAAACTAGACATTTTAGGGACACAGTGCAGTCATACCAGTTTTCTTACACAACATTTCACCACATAAATAATTAAGTAGTAGTACTAGTTTGTTAGTTATCTTATAATCCATTACAATGTACAAAAAATGGCAGCAACAATAGAGCAAGTCCACGATACCAGGATGACAGAATTAAGAAATTGTACACATAATATTGAATTAAGCTTTAATATTTTATTAGCTAACCAAACGCAAAGCTTCCGCCAAGAAAAATTATCAAGCATATAGCACTGACTTAAGTTGCCCTGAAAGAGTCTGAGCTGTGTAATAATTTAATTTAAAGCACAGCCACCACAAATTCAGACTTTTTTTTTACTTATATTTTTGGGCTTTTTATGCCTTTTATTGTGATAGGACAGTAGAGAGATGACAGGAAAGAGCTGGGAGGAGAGAGGGGAGCGGGATCGGCAAAGGACCTCGAGACGGGAATCGAACTCGGGTCACCGTGAGCGCAGTTGCGCTATATGTCATAACAAGATCATAACATAAATAACATCATAACAAGAAATAGTTTAATAGCTATGATACTGGGTTTGAAATCAAATGTTTGCATAGTTATGACAGAAAACACTAACATCTAACAATGCCTTGGAAAAAACAATCTTAAAAAATAAAGTTTATGCATAAACCCAAATAGGAACAGTTATTGAATAAGCATGTGTCTGATTCCGTGTCCTAAACCCCTGAAACATTGGTGTCTCATTTTAGAGCAGTCAATGCAGTTTCTGAAAGAAGTCAATTAAATCTGTAAGTGGGGGTGGGTGTGTGAAAAAATTCAGATGTAATCCCCTTTGTAATCACTGGCATTATTCAAAAGTAACTGTAATTTAATTACATATTTTTTTCTCAGTAACTGTAACTAATTACAATTACATTTATTTTGCAATTAAATTACGTAATTCCGTTACATGTAACTAGTTACTCCCCAACACTGAAGACTGGTCATATTTTTTTATAATTTAGTTACATAAAAACATAGATTAGTCTCAGATGAATCTGAAAAGTAAGACTGCTTACCCACTGGCTAACTGCTAGTTGGTCAGACTAGTTTTTAAGACTCTGTCTTAACATTTAAGCTAAGTTTATCCAACTGGCTCCAGGTATTTTCAAATGTCCCTTTAAGGTATTTTATAGTCTTTGGTGTTATTCATGCTATTTCTCCATGTTGAGAGTGTGGTGTCACACAGATACCTGACTATGCATTTGCATGCTTTTCTCTGGTGAACTAAAAATAACTGTGTCTATGTCACAAATGTAAAATCTGTCTGAGTCATCTCAACCATCAAATTATGCAACAGGAAATTTACACACGGAATTTATTCTCTGGTGCTGTTTTGCAGTGTTGGTACATCCACCACTTAATTTTGAGTTAAAATATGTTGTTGCAATGTTGTTGCATTTCAGAGATTGTAACAAGTAATAATATTACCCAAATTTTATTAGCAATGCTTTATATTACTGCATTACAGCAAAAAGTAATATACTACTGTAATATCATTACATTTGTAATTTTTTACTCCAAATACTGCAAAATATCATATAGAGGGACAACAAAAGATCTGATACAATTCCACACAGAACCCAAAAAATGCACTGGACAAAATTACTGTTAAGTCCCTTAACTTAATATTTAGTAACACCCCCTTTGGGAAAAAAATAACTAAAATCAATCGCTTCCTGTAACCATGAATGAGTTTCTTACACCTCTCAACTTGAATTTTGGACCACTCTTCTTTTGCAAACTGCTCCAGGTCATTCAGATTTGAAGAGTGCCTTCTCCCAACTGCTGTTTTGAGGTCTCTCCACAGGTGTTCTATGGGATTCAGATCTGGACTCATTGCTGGCCATTTCAGAACTCTCCAGAACTTTGTTTGTAACCATTTTTGAGTGCTTTTTGAAGTGTGTTTTGGGTCATTGTCCTGCTGGAAGACCCATGACCTCTGGTGGAGATGCAGCTTTCTGACACTGGCCACTACACTTCTCCCCAAAATTCTTTGGTAATCATCAGATTTCATGATACCGTTCACACAGTCAAGGCATCCAGTGCCAGAAGCAGCAAAGCAACCCCAAAACATTTTTGAACCTCCACCATGTTTAACTGTAGGGACTGTGTTCTTTTCTTTGAAGGCCTCATTGATGTCCTTTACCAAAAAGCTCTACTTCTGTCTCATCTGTCCACAGTAAGTTCTCCTAGAAGGTATTTGGTTTTGTCACATACGTTTTGGCAAACTCCAGTCTTGCTTTTTTATGATATTTGATTAAGTTCGGGAGGAGCACGATCAGATAATCAACTAATTCGGCACAGGTGCAACTCGTCTAGCAAATCATCCAAACTAGCACAAGTCATATATATGCACACAGCCGACTTACCTCCATCATTCGATTGTTTTTTTGCAGATCAGCTTGAGTTTGTTTGGAAGTTAATCAGGCTTCTTTATCCACCATTTGAACAATTCTTTGTTGTAATTATTCATTAATTTTGCTCTTCCGTCTACGTCCAGGGAGGTTAGCTACAGTGCCATGGGCTGTAAACCTCTTTATGATATTGCGCACAGTGGATACAGAAACATTAACATATCTGGAGATGGACTTGTAGCCTTGAGATTGTCCATGTTTTTCCACAATTGTTTCTCTCAAATCCACAGTCAATTCAGTTCAATTCAATTCAATTTTCAATTCAATTCAAATGTATTTGTATAGCGCCTTTCACGATACATATCGTTGCAAAGCAAATTTACAGCAAATTAAAGTTTTTACAATATATTTAGTAGTAGCTTACTAGTGGTGACTATGTCAGGTTGATGTACATATGGCAGAGATGTGTGGTAAAGATCAATTTATGACGTAATCAAACAGACAAAGAACACTATAAATTAGTAGCAAAATTCAGTAGTGCTGTATGTTGTTTCAGGGTCTTGTCTGGTACCCAATTGGAGCACAGTAGGGAGGTGGGTGTTTTTTGTTTCCTTGCACTATAAAAGTGTGTTGTTGTAAAGATAGTGGGTAAGTCAAAACCACACCAGATATACAAAGAGTTTCTTAAACGACACAAATTTCATAATACAGCAATAAAACAGACTTCTGGCCACTTTTAAAACCCAATAAGCAGATTCACTTAGAACTTACTAAAGAAAAATCAAACGTAAAATAAATCAGAAAAATAATGAAGTAGCCTATGAAAAGTAAGTAAACACATTGGTGTGTTCCTCACTCTTTAATATCTGTTATATAATAACTAAGTTGAGTTTGTGAGATTCAGGAAGGCTGATCCAGCGCTGATCTCCTCCAGACTGAACTGCTTCTTTTCTCCTCTCAAGTTTGCAGTTTTCCCGTGTTGTTCCGTTCCCTGGAGCCCAGTTGTGATAGCACACGACCTCTACACTCACCCAGAGCCACATGTTCATGCGGCAGTAGTTGTGTAAACACAACCACACCGCCGCAGTAGACGCCCGTTTAACCACGTTCATCACACGACGCTGAATCTCTTCTGAATGAACCGAGACCAGATCCACATGATTCTGTCTGCAGTAACTCAGAGCTTCACACCACATCAGATTGTCTTTGATCAGAATCAGTTTATCTGGAAACAAAACAAACCACAAGCAGAAACTAGAGAGAGACTGATCAAAAACGACATGTAGTACAAACACTGTGGATGAATTTGTCATGTCAGAAATTTAACATGAACTTTAAAAGATCTGGAGGTGATGGAGGGATTATTTGTGTTTTGTGAGAATCGACTCACCTTCATGACATACAAAAGGATATTGTTTGGTGCAAAGGGAGTCATGCCATCGTCCCTGACCATTCGGTTCAACAGCTGTACAGTCTTCACCACGTCTATAATCATCAGGTTGATCAGACCTCCAGTATCTGAATGAAGAGTTACTCTGATCTGACCACTGCCATGAGTCTCTAAACAGACCGATCCAGACATGTGATCCAGATAACCCTCTATCACTAATGAACTGCACAACCTGTTGATTTTCATTCTGGTTCCTCACACTGACCAGATCAATGTGATTCTGTCTGCAGTAACTGAGCATCTCTCCAATTCATCGTCTGATTGACAAGGACGAGTCCTGTGTTTACTTTAAAAGAAGATGATAAAAGATTCATGAATCTGTTTGTTTATTCTTAGGCTGCTTCACAGTTTTAATGTGAACAAAAACATCAGAAACACATAATTCAAACACTTGAGCTGCTTCTACAACTGGTGATATATTGAATATTCATAATGTTCAAGATATTTTACATTTATACAATGATCTGTCTAAAAACTTGATTATGATTGGCTGGAACATGTGCATTCAGACCATTAAATAAAACACACACATACAGCTGCAAGGATCCACCCGCTGGCCCAAAAGCGGAGTCCAGCAGCCTGGTTGAAGGGTTAATGTGTGTTCGGTCTTTTACTTGCACTTCTGCAAAGTTCACTTGAGTTTTCAAGAATTAGTTTGAATTTTGGTTTACCTCCGTGTTCAGTCTGACTCCAATTTCAAGTGATCATTTAGAAGGTTTCTCTAATTAAATCTGATCACAAATGTAAATAATCTGTAAATCCCATACTTTCAACTTTTCATTCATCAAGCACTGATATCGCTTAGAAATTCACTTGGCCAACAGTGAATGCATGACACAAATTTGCCTCTGTTCTTACTCGGAGGATACAGGGTGACTATTATACCTTTAAGTACGCTGCAACTTGCTAGCACATAACAAAGTGTATTTTTATTTTATAAACATGAAAACTGTATCTTGTTAAGCCAGTGATAGTCAGAAATCAGAAGATCCCTAATGACGAGCCCCCTGCTTCACTCCTTTCAGTATGATCCATCCTGGACGCAAATTTACAAAAACACCAAACTACGCTTGAATCTATATAACATTTTATTTGCTTTATTATTATTTTTTAAAAATGGTTTAATTATTATTTAAACACTTAATTAATACAAAGGAATGAATCAAAATGATCAGTTTCTTAACTGATGGCCGTCATTTTTTTTTAAATGGCATAATGGATCCCTTAGATGTAATCTAAACATTCCAAGTTAATATCCCAATTTGTGTAGGATTTTTAGGCATTTTTCATGTCACAGTTTTAGCCTATTAATCTTTTTCTCCCTTTTTTTTTGTTTTTTTGTTTTTTTTTGGTGTGAGTCAGAGTATAAGTGTGATGTAAAGAGTCTCAAGAACGAGCAGCTAGTACAGAGGACCAACGGTCAAGGTCCGGATCTTTCATTCAAAAACGTTCATTAGCCTGTAGATTAAAATGAAAGCTCTTTAATATTATGATAATATTAAAACAAGTAAACTGTGTTATTTTAACGGTTTTCAAAATAACCATAACATTACATGCAGTAAGAGCCTTTGTGTAAATTTCTTTTAATTGTTTTGTTGCATGGCATCTTTTTTTGAGAGTTACGGACATTTTGGTTTCATGAAGAGATAATTTCACCTCTTAGACAGTCAGACAGTCATTCGCACACAGAGAAACATTTAGAAGCACAGAAAGTTAACGTAAACCCTGCGCCGTGACTTTTATTATAAAATAGCTTCAGTATTGTCAGGAGTCCTGTCCGGTCAGCTCACCACCAGAGGTCGCCTGTGCATCATATTGACATTCACACTGCACTACACCCTGGACTACATTTCCCATGCTCCACCTCTCAGATTAGGCACACTGCTGCAGCCCATCACACGCTGTAGAAATATGAGACCGTCACCATCATTCTGGGCTTAATATTGTCTTGCGATTATCGCTTTCATAGTGACAGCAATTTAACAGACCCACCTCTCAGTTTCCAAGTCTGGTTATTTTGTCCTGTCTGCCTGCAGCCTACCCTGGATTTATCGCCTGTCATGGATTTAACCCTTTGTCCTGCCATTTTGGACTCTATTTGCCCCTCATTTGAACTATTGACTGTCTATTTTTTGGAATACCCATTTGCCTTTGCCCCCTGGATTACTCTTTTTGTCCTACCCTTTTTGTATCTGTTTGCTGGTGTTTTGACCCTGCCTGTTTGTGACCATGTCACTGTCTATGAAAAAAAGCTTGCGTATGGATACGCCCACTTCACGTCTCATTAGTTTCCTAACAACTATTGAATTGCTACATTACATTCCTCTGCAACAAGGGTTTATGTTGTAATGTACTATCATTCCTACATTGACCAGACTCAAATTAACCTATGTATGATAAATTAAGCCCCTATTAGGTTTGTGTTGAGATACTAAAGGCTGAAAATATCAAGCTGAATCACCTCTAGTCTCTGCTGTATGTTTATTATTAATGATATAAGATCGATTTAGATCTCTAAGATTTGTATGCACTTTAATGGTAAGTTTTTTTCATTGTAACAAATTATATAGAGGGACAACAAAAGTCTTTTTCTGGCAAATATTATGTTGATACAGAAATGGTGTCAACACTGAAAGTGTGGCAAATATCCAGAGTCTCTTCTAAATTCACAATCAAATTAAACAGTCATAATGTTTAGTATTTCATTAAAATTTGGTATATGGTGAATCTATAAATGAACTCACTGTTGTTGCAGAAGAAATGTCGGTTATCACTACATGGCAAATCATGCCATTGTCCGTTTAACATCATAGCACAATCTACACCATCTGGTTGTCCAGGAGCCCAGTTCAGATAGAGCGCAGGTTCACCTGAAGACCACTGCCATTTATCACAACCCGTCTCCTGCAACCCAATCCAGACATACTGAACACTTCTATCATTCACACTCTTGTTCAGCTCGTTCATGTTGTCAACGGTGGCCAGATCTGAGAATTTCTCTCTGCAGTATCCCACATGGAAAGAACCTATATGAGGATATATGCGCATATATGAAACCTATATGCAGTATATATGCACATATATGATAATATATATGCTGCATATATGCATATATATGCCACATATAGGCAAAATTGAGGTGCATATATGTGCATATACAGGCCATATAGGTCTCCTGTATTGCTTCTTTATATCCACAAAAAAGCCCTATATGTACATACAAGATATGTCTCCTATATAGCTCATGGCAGGATCTGGTCATTTTAGCTCATATCTCACTTTGGCAACTGTCATACATGATGCCTAGCTCATATTTTCTATTATCAAGGCAATAACTAAGAACTAACTAAAAAAAAAAAATGCAAAAAACTTATGTGCGAACACGTGAAATTGGTATCACATGTAATTGGCATGTTATGGAATTTAACTATGGCAAATAAGTGAGAGGAGATGGAAAGCTATGATGTCTACACGTTTTCCTGAAACATTTACAAGGTCAATTCTTTCTTGTATGAAAATAGTGGAAAAGAAGGAAATGTATAACAAAATGGTTTGTCGTTTTTTTTATTTTGTCAATCAAGTCTTTTTTCCAATTTCAAGTCACTTCCAGATTCACATTACAGCTCATACACATCCACACATTCACTGTTACATCCACCAAATGTAATGCAAAATGCAATGTCTTCTGTATTGTCTTAATGAATATGGCTGAAAGGTCATAGTCTAAATGTAGCAAGAAAAAAAAAATCCACAGAACATACATTCAAGTAATCATCATCATCATCATCATCATCCCACATTTATCTGAGCATTTCACTGTGGTTAATGAATTTGAAGACAATGTCAACATTTCTGTTCACAGTGTTAATGAACAGACACTTTTCTTTTATCTGAGATGCTTGTATAGCAACTAAAGGCCCCAGACTTTTCCCTACAGGGATGAAATAACAAGGATTCTTAAACTGACCGCAGATGTCCTGTTTCACTTTTTGGTAGTACTTCCCCACTGCATAACATGTCTCCCCTGCCCCAGATCACAGACAATGAATGTCTCCACAGAGAAAATACTTTCCTCTCGATCAGAAAGAATGACAGTGTACGAGTTTCTCCGAAAAGTACGCGAGTAGTTTTGTGAATGAACTATTTCATCATTAACTACTACTCTGCAAAAATACTTCACAGTGACTCTATTTGCTAGGTTGCTGATGCTGTTCAAGGCAAGAAAATCATACAAATGATCATACAAATTTTAGGCCTACCCAGAGATGTAACACCATGAGATCGGCTTACTTCCTGCACCAATTTTTTCTCAACTGAAAAAGACTCTAAGAGAGCTTAGAGCCCCGGCAGCCACCCGAGGGCAGATAGGCACATCTATCAATTCAAAGCTCACGGAGCTGAGAAGATCCTCAAAATATATATATTTTTTTTCTTCCTGTTCAGTTTTTTGTCTTATTTTTGTTCTTGTACTATATTTTTGTTCTTTTACTATTTGATTGTTCTTAAGAAAATAAAAAAATTAAATTTCTACATTTTGGGCTTTTATTTATGTTGTCTAGCAGCTATGGATTTTAATAATTTTACTAATATATAGGTAAACATATAGGTGAACATATGTGCATATATGCACACATATATACATGCATATATGTACCTATATAGGTACATGTATGCACGTATATATGTACACATATATGTGCATATATGTACATATAATATAGGAAAACGGCCAATTTTATATATGTCACATATATTAAAAACCTATATCAAAACCTATATTAAAACATATGTTTATATAGGTTATTTCCATGTGGGATCTCTGAGCTTCAGTCCAGTTCTTGTTGTCATTTATAAAGTGATACTGACGCTGAACACATTCAGATACAGAGCAGAGAGCTGTGAAAGAGAGGCTTTGCTTTAATGCTTTTCATAACAGGATCAAACCTAATGAAACTAGAAACCATAAATAAAACCACAAACACACTCACCAGCGAGAAAAAGAATGAAAAATAGAGTTCGGTCCATTTCTGAGGAAGAAAAATACAGATAAACTCAGATTTTATATATTCACAGATTAATTTTGGTGTAAAACATTAAAAATCCTTCTTAACAGGAACGTAAATGCACTGTACACAATGATTAAACAATATTAACATGTCATGTCTAGTTAAAGAATGAACATGTGAGTTGTTCTTACTTTAGAAGTTGTGTGTTTCTGTCGTGGGTCTGATGTTTCTGTCTGCAGCTTTAGTGTGATTATTGTTCTTCTTCGTTCATGTGATTTTCTGTTTTTATTTCCTGTATGTTGCTGTAATGCTCTGGAAGTGTGTTAATTTGAATGTGGGCCTGCATGTTTCCTAATGAAGTTTTGCATTTCCATAGCAGCTTCTCAGTAAAAATCCACCTCAACATTTGCACTTTTTTCTTATTTAGTTTGTTTTCCATGTTCTTGCACCTTCTGTGACCAACAGCATTTTTCTGTCATTAATTAAAATGATAATCGAGAACTGTCACAATAGAATAGTGTTGGTTGTTTGCATTTAAAAATTACAACTTACTTTGCAAACATAAACAATTTCCAGAACTAATTCGTGTTTTTCAAGTTTCAATTTATAATGCAAAAATAAAACAATGCACAGAAATGACGTCGCTTCATTTACAAATAACTTGTCAATGTTAAAAGTGATGTACAGAACAACTTAATTAATTTCATTTTAAAGTTTCCCAGCAGCTCCATTTTCTCCCGAACTGTTCTAAAAGAAGAGCAAAAATAAAGACTTCTGAAAACTATTAAGATAGGGCTGCAATCTTGGTTAGAAAATATGATACAGCAGGACTTCCATACAAAATACTCCAGAAATCATATTTCTGGATCATCAAGTTTGCCTAAAACAATTGAGGACTATCTTGCATGATAGCACTACAAAATAAATCTAAATTTAAAAATAAAATAATATGGAAATACAAATGAAAAACTTATCTACTTACTTATCCACTTTTAACATTTGTTTCACTTGTTATTTGACTACATCAAAACACAGTACTTAAATTTCTAAGTGTATTTGTCGGCCGCCACAGAAGCATCACCTGCTATTTTGTTTGACAAAAAAGGCCCGTCGTCACCGGCATGCCATAAATTATGGGATATGGTAGTCATTTGCCGGCAAAACGGAGAGCGCATTTGAAGTCGTGTTCGAATTATGGCAGTGTTTGTTGCACCGTGGTGATGCAATCAGCTTTCAAATGCAGCCTTCGGAGGTTGCATCATGAATTGGGACTGTCTTCATCGCGCTCCCGTGACGCAATCGGCCTTCAAATGCAGCCTTTGTAGGACCCGACCTCTACATTTGGACAGCCTTTGTTGCATCGTTGTGACAGAATCGGACTTCAAATACACACTTTGAAGGATGTAGCCTACAAATTGGGATGCAGCTTATGCCTAGTAAGAGCTTGATTAGCTGCTTCAGGTAATCACTCACAGCATGGAGGCAAAGAACCCCCCAACACAAGTAGCTTTCCACTGTTCTGTCTTCAGACCACATGGCTCCCTTGCAAAAAGGTCTGGCATTAATGGCCTCAAACCAAGAAGCCTGGCACTGATCTCCCTCACTTGTCCTGATGGTAACCTGATTCTGTTGTCCATGCAACCACAAAACAATTAGTTTTCACATTACTAAAAGACAGCACTAATGCATGTAATATGCAGGAAACTGCTGAATCACATCTATTCAGAGACATCCCAGATGATTGGTTGTGCTCATCCTGAAACAGCTCAAGGAAAGAGACATCTGTTCTCAGAGTAAGATTAGTTGTCTCTGGGTATATTTACCCTCTGCCATCCCAGAAGCCTTTCTGTGTGCCCTTGTCACAACCAAAGTCACCAGAATATTGCTTTGTGCATTTAGCAGGTGAATCACAACTGCTGCGTGCAAATGACCCTTGTCAGTCTAATCCATTCAGAAAAAAAAAAAAAATTCTTCTGTGGATGCACACTGGTGCCAGGTTAATGGAACAGAGAGCTGACCAGTGGGAAATGTTTGAGTTTTTAAACAATGGCAGCCCATCAATGTGTATGGACAGATCAAGTGACTGCAGATGTTACAGTTGTGGGATATTTGCTCAGGTGTTTAGAGAGCTGATCTGATATGTTCAGTTTTATTATATCAGCAACTCTGATTCTGGTATTAACATCATATTTAATTCACTTGACAAAAAGGGTTATAAGAAATTCTTGCCGTATATGGGAGGTCTGCATGCCCACATCTTTTGAGGATGGTTGGGAGAATATCCACAGTGTTATGTTTTACATGAAACATGCTGGCCCAGTCTGACAGTTCTTACTGAGTGTGGCTGTCATATCTGCTTTACCTTCAGAACTTGTCAGAACTGTGTCAGACACCATGTGGATGTCCTCCTCCTTAAAGTGCTGTATGTGGCTAAATCCCTCACTTCCAGCAACACTGCCCACCTTGAATGAGATGTTGGTTTCCTTGGTGGCTGCAATCTTTTGTGCCCTGGACACTTTTGTACAGACTTTGTTATACTGCCTTTTACAGTCCTTGGAACAGTCCTGTCAAACACTGCAACACTTATTTTCCAATAAATAACTACTTATGCCACACTCATGCAAAAATACATATTCAGATCAAACCTAGTAAGTTGTCGAGGAAGTTGGCCCAGGTCATGATGATTCAGCTGACTGTTGCTTGGTAGATGTTAAATCTATGACCCAACTTCAGGGTTTCTGTGGTCTTTAAAAAGTAATAAATGGTACAAAAAAGTCTTAATTTTGATTTGAAATTTGGGGACGGAAAGTACAAGAATTGTGTCAGGGGACTTTGATCTACAGCTGGTCTGGTTAAAGGGCTTTCAATTGTTGTGCTAGTGGTGTAGGTTTTATTTGCCCTGGTGGCCCTAACTATTTTGGCTGTTGCTGCTTCAGATTCCAAAACGGCATCAGAAGCTTGTGTGAAGGGAATCAAAAATACAGTACTATAATTGAGGGGGGGTAAACATACTTAGACTAGGCCCAAGTACAGCAATGAAGTGCACTAGTGGTCCAGGTCTGGTTGCCAGATTACAGGCCACATATGACACATATTTTAGCCACTTTTATAACTATTACCAGTTCTGTTCTCGTCCTATGTAGGGTCAGAACAGATTCAGCACTGGTTCCCCATGTTAGTCTTAACAAAACCTTAACCAAGCCTCTTTACACAAACTCTTGGCCCAGATGAAAAATGCCTCAATGATTTTGGAAAAATATTGTTGTTTCAGAACAAAACAATATATTTTACAATTCTTGAATGTTAGTGGCATGTTTTAGTCCATGAACAAGTGGCACTCTGCACACGTTTGTTGCAAGTCTAGTAAGCAGTCATACTTTTCTCATGTTCCTTTATTTTCATCTTCTCTCTCCTTCCACCATCCCTATCTGGGGTCAGATGTAGCCATCTTTTAATGGTGCATTCTTCATCTAAGTTTAAAAAACATATGGAGAGTTCAGATGCAAAACCAGCTAAATCCATCTGACGTATTTCTTTAAAATAAGCATTTCTTTCTGGCTACTTTGTATAGGTTTCTATGTAAGTACTGGCACTTCTGATTGGGCTGAGGCTGGAATTTAGCTAGTTTTAAGTAAAAGTATTTGATGGACATATACTATGTGTCAGGAGCATCCACTCAGTATCATTATCTCATTTTTGACCAAGATGGCTTTTAGCTGGTTTTGCATCTGAACTCTTCATATAAAGTAACAAATGTGAGTGACAATAGACCTAAAAAGTATTTATAACCAAAATGTCCTTACTTTTGCAGTCTGTCATGAACATGTTGGTCTCCCACAGCTAGCAGGGCCTGTGGGTTTTCCAGAAATTCAGTTAAATAGTCTCTCTAAGGAAAAGTGGAGTAACCCCACTATGAATTAGGTATATATTCCATTTAACAGTCATTAAAGTATGCGAGACATGAATTTAAATAGTATTTATTTATAGATGTCTTTATGTCACACTTCTCGAGTAAGACTGTTTGTGTGTGAAGATGCTGCAGGCAGTGGCACAGCGCAAATCCCCTGCTCAGGGAGTAAGGAACAATGAATACTTTGTAGGGACCATGTCAATCGGAACATGGTTCATCCACGGAGCTCAATTCTGATAAGCTGGTTATGTAGGGGTTCTCAACTCTGGCCCTCAAGGTCTGTGCTATATTTTTTTTGCAACTAAGTGACCAAGCCTCTTTTTGTCGACTGTTAGGGGCCAGCCCTACTCCATAGAACACTTATCTTTCAAAGATGTCACAAAAAAGAGCACATACAGAAGAACAGTCTACTGGCACAATGATGAACACTCACTCTTCCCACTCCCTGCTTAATAAAATGGCTAACCAGCTGTTTGGCTGGTCATCCAGCCTGGTCTTAGCTGGTCATGATTGGTCAGCAAGCTGGTTATAGAGGGGTTTTGGCCATTTCCTTAGCTGGTCAGGCTAAGAGACCAGCTGGAACAACCAGCTAAAACTAGCTTGACCAGCCTAGCCAGGCTGGGAGACAAGCTAAAACCAGCTACTTACAGCTTAAACCAGCTGTCTGCCTCCAGCGCTTCTAGTTGTCTCCCACTCATCTCCTGTTGGAATTTAAAGTCAACATTACAAACTGCAGATCAGTAACAAAGGCCTAGACGAGTGAATATATAAAAGGTAAGTGTTTCAAACAGAAAAATAATTCACCACAGCACTCTTTTTTTCATGACGAGCAGCCTTGGATTAGGGATTTCACTCTAAAAGAAAAGGTCAGATCTGTTTTTTGGTTTATTTTTAGGCTGTATTTGTCCGCTGTGTTCAGCATTTGCATAGTACATCATAGCAAGATAGTGTTACCTGGAATTGCTTAAGCCTGACGAGAAACACAAATACAGAGTGTAAATATAGAAAAGGTATACATAAACAAACAAAAACAAAAATGAGAAAGATGCCTCACCTTCTTGTGAAGTACACTTCTGTCTCAGGCACAATTACATTTACAAATATTTAAAAAAAAAATCATTATTGATTGATTTATTCAGTTGCGTGGTAAATTACCATGAAATCAAACCCAACAATACTTACACTGTTATTTCATATTATGGATTAAGAATTTTAATTTTATATATGTGATGGGATGGATGTTGCTACTATAACCCCCTCTGCTGGAGAATAGGAAGAGCGCACTACAGGTTTAACTGCAGCCGGCTGGTTAATGAATAACATTATTGTCCCCATGTTCATTAAATTTTAGGGGGTGTTCAGTGTGCTGTTTGGTGGACACTGGATCAATGGTGTCCACCATAACAGAGTTTTTTCTCTGAACACTTTGTAGCTGTGGGTCCTGCCTGGTTACAGGCCTGCCACTGGTTACAGCTTGAGGCTACCAGTGGCCTAGCTATTCCATATGTGGGGTATACAGAAGTGGATGTGGAGCTTTGTGGAAAGGTAATGCTACCTTTAATGAAGTTGGAGTTTCTGGCCCTGAAATGGGCACTGACTGAAAAGTTTTGAGAATATTTGTTGAGCCAGAAGTGCCTAGTGTACACAGACAATAACCCTTTAAGCCAACTTGCCTCTGCGAAACAGTGTGCTACTGGGTCGCTCAGTTGGCGGCGTTTGATTATGTCATCAAGTACAGGTCTGGCAAAGTTAATCAGAATGCAGATGCTCTTTCGTGACAGTATGTGGAATCTACGGAAGAGGGGATGGTGGAGAACAGAACCATTGTCCCTGCCCCAAGTTTCTTTGGAGCCAGCTCCTCAGGTAACGTAAGCAGCCATTTCCGTTTTGCCGGAAGCTTGAAAGGCCAGTGTTATCATTATTGCGACAGCGGGACTGTCTCATAGAGCAGGAGGGAGTGCTCTGTCGTTGTATACTACATCCCAACGGGTGTGAGGAGGTCCTGCAGTTGGTTCATCCCATGTCGTTGAACTGCTGGAATTCTATTCAGTATCAGTTGTTGAAAGCCCCTACTGAAAGAGGATCCATGTACACAATCGCTCCAGTGGACGACCTGAGAAAGATTAAGCATGTACATTGTACCTTGTTCAAGCATTATATCACCACTATCACCAGAGCCCAGACAGAGGACTAAGTGCCAAGTGTCAAGAGGAGACTGGGCTACTGCAGATAAGTGGGGAGTTAACCCTCCCCATAGTCCTGTCCCCAAGTCAATCAAATGATGTTGATGATGGTGACATTCCAATCTGTATAATTTACCTATGGTTGTGTGGGAGAGGGAGAGAGAGCGGCTATGCATTCTCAGATGGTTGTGTCTAATGTGCCATTGTTTTTTAGACCATGGGACTGAGTTTCGGGCTTACTAGTTCATCGTCGGGAAGGCAATGCATATAGGCAGGATGGATTGTGATGGGATGGATGTTGCTACTATAACCCCCTCTGCTGGAGAATAGAAAGAGCACACTACAGGTTTAGCTGCGGCCATAACTTAATTGTTTCACATTGAAAGTAGAGCGTGCTGTGGCATAACAAGCATTTAGCTGATATTCCACATCTCACATTTTCGTTTGTATTGCCCTTGCCTGGTGGAGTCGTGTGGTTCGGGTTTTCTATTTCTTTCTCTGTTTCAACCTAGGTATGTGGATGAATGGAATGCCATATGTGAGAGGTATAATGTTGATGTATAACTTAAGTCTGTATCCTGTAGTTCAGGTGCAGCGAGATATGTCATGGCGGGAGCTTTTTCATATCAGTCGGATTGACCCGGCGAGTATGATCTTGTTATGGTGGGTTGGGTTCATATTTTAAATGTTTAAGTCTCACAGATGCTAGCGTGTTTGTGTGTAGGTTGAGGTGAAGCACTGACCGGCTTATTTCCAACTTAAAGTCGTGGAGTGGGTCAATATTTGGCAGGACTTTGAACCCGGACTGCGCTGCTTTTTTGTCTTCACTAATACTGGTGTTTCTATTGCATTTGTGGCCTTTATTATGTTTTGTTTTTGTGTTATGTTGTTTGTTCATCGGTGTTATGAATATTGAAGGGTTTATTTGACCGTTTTCCTTTTGTTAACCCTTTGGGTAATACAGACCAAGACGGCTGACGTTATATACTGATCTACGGGGATGGGGCGGTTAGTTATGTATAATTTTACATAATATTTTACAATTCTTGTTCTGTTATGTCGTAATTTTAATGTTTGTCTTGATTTATATTTCTTTGTTAGTGCTGAGAGTTTCGCTTGGGGACCCAGAGAAATATACAATCCATTCTTTGGGGTGCAGTGTGGAGCACTAGAGTGTGAGGGATTGTTTGTTGAGGTGGTTTAGGATTTTTTTCATGTAAGTGCTCTCAGTGACCCAAGTGTTGCTTTCAGTTTTGTTTTTGTTGTTTTCCTTGTTTTTTTTTAATCTGTATATTGCAATTATTTTTTGTTGTTGTTGGTTTATTTTGTCCTTAATTAATACAATATACTTTGAGATTGGTACTTAGTTTGACTGTGGGTGCTTAAGAGGTAACTGTATTGAATATTTCCTTCAGTGAATTATGACTTTTGGGTGCAAATTCTTTTTTATCTGGCAGAAAAGTTTCAATCCTCTCAGTGACGGAAAAATCTGAAGGCCGTCTGTCATTTTGACAGATTACACTGAGGGTGATCTATTGTGAATTGGAGATGTAATTCCCACCCCTGTCCAGCTGGTGGCAAATGCGCTCCAGTGTGGCAGCAGAGCAGGGGATCCAGAACAAAAACGAAACTGTCACAAATCTTTTGCTATGGGAGTACACAGAGGCTACGATCTATCAAGCCACATTAAAGAGTGCCAAAACTGTATTTATTCGGTGTTCATTCTTCAACTGAAAACAGCATAGACTAAAAGATCGACTGTGATTTAAGAATCGATATTCATTCTTTAAAATGAGAATCTATTAAAATCAAGAAAACTTTTTTTTTTTTTTTGTTTACACAGCCCTAGCGTATTTTGATGTTTTTAAACACTGCGCTGTCGTCCTGTAGGTTCAAGATTAAAAATGAAAATGTGAACAAAAATAAAAGCAATTAAATGTGTTATTCTAATTAAAATATGAAAATTAAAATGATAATAATATTATAATGTTTTATGCAACATTCAGGGTCGTTATTTTGTTAGTAAAGCGCACCCGAGTCACAGAAAAGCTGTGCCTCATTTCTCTCCCTATATTGTGAATTTGTTCAGCGGCATGTAGTGATGGAGAAACAAAGCTTTTTTACCCAAATGATTCACTTGAATCATTCGAATCACCACACACTGCTGTTCAAAACAGGTTAAATGCAAGGATAACACAAACATGTATGGTTTGGGAATGGAGAACTAATTAACTTTGTCATCTGACTTTATGAACCGAAAGAGTATTATAGTTGTGAGATCCGAATCAGTGTAGTTACTTACTGTTTGTTCATAGCAACAATGTGTAGTTATATATTAGGGATGTAACGATTACCGATTTGATGATAAATCATGATAAAATTCCCCACCGTTAGTATTACTGATTCATATTTTAATTATCATTATAACCATATTCAGTTACCGCGATTTGAACAACTGGTGACAACAGAGTAGTTTAGTTTTGTGTGAAAATACAGCAGAAAAGCTGGGATGTTTTAAAAGGGTATTAAGGGCATTGACGCCGATCCCTAAGCACCCAAAGAAAAACACGAGAGAGTCTCCCTTCATTTTACCAATAAAAAATTGATTGATTAAATTGATTAAATCATTTTATTCAGTGAAGTGCAACCCTCATAGAAAGATAGAAATGTGTATTATTTGGTAACTAATGTATCTGCAATCATAAATCGGGAAGTAAATAAATGAAATGAATGTATCCATGTATAAATTACATGAATGTACCTCTGGAGGTTCTGACTGTCTTCAGAAAAGATTCAATGGCATTTGTGGAAAATAGCTGTAATTCAGCTTTTCTTTGAGCGCCATCTAGTGTCATACAGTGGATTTACAGATATTTACATTTACATTCATTCTTGTGTGCTGTTTTTGTCTGGCCAAAAACAGACCAAATTTGCATGCCCTGCTGTAGCCTATGAAAAACCAGCTTATTTAGATTCTACACATTTAAACAATTCAGATACGTTATCTAGATTTATGGAGCAGATTAAATACATATAATCATTTACGAATCAATTATCATTTTGACTTAACCCTTTTCTTTATTTAAAGGCAGAAATGGTTTACCTTTTATGAAACATTTTCAAATCTTTATTTGATCATTTACATTTGATATTTAAACATGCTGTTAGTTAAAATGTTGTCAGTCATGTTGTAATTTAAAATCCAGACATGATTGGTACTGTTATTGTTTTAGTGATTATCATTTTATTAGGTGTTTGTTAATTTTAAATATAAATCTTGGTGAAGTGATTTATGTGTCAGTATTTTTCGAACATTTTCAGCACATTTTAACAAAACCATGATAATATTGATAACCGTTATCATTTTGGTCACTATAACCGTGATAGGAAATTTTCATACTGTTACATCCCTAATATATATATATATATATATATATATACACATTTATAAACAAGTGAATTTTTTTGGCAAATACAGGACTTTTTTTTTTTTTTTTAAATCATCTTCATGTCAAATTCATACATTTATATGTATAAACTTTCAGTAAACAATAAATTTAATTATAATACACAGGAAGAATAGGTGAATTTATTTATTTAGCACATTTCATACAATGGTAATTCAAAGTGCTGTACATAAAAGAAATTAAAATAATCATAAAAATAAAACATTTAGCAAATAATAATTTATAAGTTATAAATAAGTTAAGAATCAAATGAAATCAGTAGCAGTAAAAAAAAAAGAAAGAAATCAGTAGCAACAATTCATCTTTGCACCACAGAGGTGCACAGAAGGACAGAAAAGTGGAATTTATTTGTTGAGGCATTTATCTGTTGAGTTTCAGAAGTGGCATAAATGCACTTAATTTTAATGATAATGTTTTAATAATGTTTTAAATATAAAGTTCTTAATATAGAATAACTAGTTAACTGTACTTTAAAAATGAAACTAAAACTACAAGTAGGTGGCAGCAAATCACTGTACTTGTCAATGAATCATTCACTGAGTTAATTAGTTCAAACAGCTAATTCATACAAGGATGAAGCAAGTGAGGTTATCTTTATGAATGAATCATCTTTTACCATGTGCGTTTGTTGTTATTCTTTTGATGACCAAAATGGCACTGTCCAATTCCTGGTCAGTTAGGGTACTATAGGTACGTTTTTACAGAGACCTAGTTCACACATATTGTTGAATATTGTTGTCTGACTGACTCCTAAAATGTTTGCAATACATGCATTTGAGTCAGCCTTGTTTTCCAAAAAATTATGCAATGATAACTGGGGATGACTCTTGTTTAAACGCAGCATGAAGCAGCTGACTGCTGAGCTAGGGAGCGGATTGAGACTGAGAGATTTAGTTAGGATTTATTTTTGTATTTATTTTCTAATTATTCTCATCATAAACAGGACAGTATCCAAACACACAGAAAAACAACAGGTGAAGTAGCTGAGATCCACATGACACACTGTTATTAAATAAAAATTATGTTTATTAAAGAGGAGAATGAAGACATGAAAATTGAAGAAGCATTCAGAGTCAAACATGAAGATAATGAAGAACAAACAGGTTGGTTTATTTTTTTCATTCTCAAAGCTGAACTCATTTGATCCTTATTAAAATGTCCAGCTCTACAGAAATGAATGATATTTTTGAAGAATGAAGGATGAAGAGTGTCATAATTAAAGTGGTTTTATTTGATATGTAGTGGGTTGAGATCACATGATCAGACAAATACTAATGCTGCCTTAAAATGAACCAGAGAAGACCCTAATTACATGTTAGGCATTCATTATTAACTTATTCTACTGTTAAATACTTGTTTCTGATTGGCTGACAAACATTCTAAGGTGTGCGTTTATTTTCAGGGAAACAAACAGCTAAAATAGTTCCAGGCAGATCTTGACAACATCACTTCACCAAATGATTTCAGGGTTTTTCAAAGGTCTTTACAGCCTACAACAAATTGCACACAATGACACTAAAAACCAAGCAAATTAATAAATATAGTAATAAACAGTATATCAAACTATTTCCTCGTTTTTGGCACAAAATTACATACTAAGCACACATGCAGTACACACGCATACACTCACAGAAATTTGTTTTCAGCTCTGCTCTGATGATTTTCTCAAAAAACCTAAAAGCTATATGAAATTTCTCATTACAGAGCTGGTAACGTCACTGTTCTTGAAGCAAATAAACGTACAGTTTGGCTCACATTTTCTATTGACAGGAGTGCCCTTAGAGCAAGTGTCACAAAAGATTGTTGTCACAGATTGGGCTGTGGCTCTGTACGCAACGGGGACACAGCCTCAGGCTTCTATACAGGACCTTGACTGCATTGGCGTATCATTTACCTCAAGTAGCCAGAGGTACTGCTTGCACTATAATGTTCTGGCTGCTGCTTCAGGGCAGGCATGTGGTTGTTCAGATGGACAACACTGTGATGGTTGTGTACATCAACCATCAAGGTGGTTGTACTCTCATGTTGCATTGTTTCAGGAAAATTCGGGTAGACCTGCCTGAGTTCCATTGCCAGCTGTTAGGGTCTGCACAAGTACACCTTTCCAGTGAACCTCTCTGCACAGGCCCTGTGCAAGTTGGGTTGGGGAGTACAAGGAGCAGGTCTTGGCCCACCTGGACATGGTTATCTGATCTGATGCTCCTCACAGCTGCCCTTCCCTGGCAAATCCCCCAAAGGAAGGACCTTTTCAGCACCATGCAGAGATCAGGGTTGGTAGAGCAGCCTAATACCAGACCAAGTACTAAATGTCAGTTCAGTGTCAGTGTCAGTGTCAGACCGATTGAGGTGTATTCAGATTAGCCATACGTAGCTACTTATGGCACACTTCTCTCCAGTTATTGCATGATTCTTAAAGTGGTCATCGGATGCCCATTTTCCACAAGTTAATATTATTCTTTAGTCTTAAGTCTTCAACATGCTTTGGTTAAAATTTCTCAATGGTAGTGTAAATAACACATTTTTTACCTTGCCAAAATCAGCTCTGCAAAAATCTTCCTGTTCTGGTCGAGGTTGCTTTAAATGTTAATGAGCTCTGCTCGCCCCGCCCCTCTCTTCTCTCTTTGGAGTGACAAGCCTGTTTACTTTAGCCGCATTTAACTGTGTTTAGCCACTAATCTTGCAAACTAGCATGTTAATAGGAAAGATGATCGCAAAGATTTATAAAAAAAACCCTTATACTCACTTCTGCTGTAAGTGAAGCTGGATCACGAATGATTCATGTGAACATAGACGGATATATGTAGATCAGGAGCTGCAGTCCCTTCACAAACAAATGTAATCCACTGCATCTTCAGCAGCTCAGATGTCGGGAGTAAATGTTGACCACTACGTTCATTATTACATCCAGCAACACAACACCTCAATCTGAACTTTGCATCCAATGACCCCTTTTACCCTTCAGGCGCCAGGTTTTTTTTTGAAAAATGCTGAATTTTGACATTAAGATTTCAAAAGCTTGTGGCTTGAAAGGGCTTAAAGATAGAGGTCTACTGTAAATTACAAAAATGTTGGGCATGACCAAAAGTTTATGTGGGGTGTAAATATACTAATCTAATTTGCATATTATGACGTCATGAAGGGCGGCCATCTTGAATTTCACAATATTTAGGAAATAGCAGATATTGAATTGATGTTTGAACTTATTTGCATGTTTTTTTGTTGTTGTTGTTTTTTTATCCTCATTCCAAATTATCAGAAAATAGGAAACCAACAATAACACAGGAGAAAGCACAAAATTATTACTATATTACTATACTAGTAGTAAAACGTATGTGAACAGTAGCCTACTTTTTGATCAGGTCATCAGTAATATTCAGGAAATAATAGATATTGAATGGATGTTTGAACTTATTTGCATGTGATTTTTTTGGTCTTTTTATCCTCTTTCCAAATGATCAGAAAAGAGGAAACCATTTGAACTTATTTGCATGTGTTTTTTTTTTTTTGTCTTTTTGTCCTCATTCCAAGTGATCAGAAAAGAGGAAACCAACAATAAAACAGGAGAAAGTACTACATTATTACTATATTACTATAATATACAGTAGTAAAACGCATGATCCGGATCACCCCGCTGCCTCTACCACGTCTCCCGGCTCTCGCACGCACAGCGCGGCCACTCCCACCTCTGTGGGATGCTGGATCCAGCACCGCTGAATCCAGAGAGCTAGTGCTACTTTCAGCCCCACGTTCACCCCTGCCACCCCCTTCCCCGTTGGACAAAGGGTCGAAATGATTGCTTTTTTTGTGCTTCATGAACACTTTCGCTTTGACGGCAGCACCATTGCGCTGTAAAGATGTACCGGGAGATGCGCGATCATTAGACGACCAATCGTCATTTCCAAAAGGCAAATATTCCCCTTCAGAGTCAGAATCGGCGAATAACATGTGCAACACATCCTTACAGTACAACTTTTTACTTTTCATTTGGCGATTTTCTCTCACAAATCTCACAATTCACTCGCACGCTATGAACTGAACTGCTTCCGCATCAGAGATACGATAGCTCACTTGCTTTGCTATTTCCTCAAATAATTTGAATAGGAACATGACGTAATTTTGGTCTAGAATCAAAGTACTACATGTCTGCCATCTAGTGGTAGGGAATACAAATGAGATATTACACCATACTAGAAACTACAGTCTGTTTTAATGAGTATGACGTCTTGTCGCAATTTTGCGACTTTGGCGCTTAGAGGGTTAAGGTTCTTCCTATATGTGAAACTCATTCCATACTGCCAACATCTAAAACCGTTCTCTCTTAGAGTGAATCTTCACATGTTGATTAAGGGTTACTTTACGTCCGAAACTCTTTCCACACTGATCACAGGTAAACGGCTTCTCTCCAGTGTGTATGACCAAGTGAGTACTAAGAGATCCTTTTCGTGTAAAGCTCTTCTCACACAATTTACAGGTGTAAGGTTTCTCTCCGGTGTGAATTCTTATGTGGGAATCAAGGGATGGTCTATGTCTAAAACTCTTTCCACACTGGGAGCATGTGTAAGGCTTCTCTCCAGTGTGAACTCTCATGTGAGTTTTGAAGCTTAATTTATGGATGAAATTTTTCCCACACTGATGGCAAATATAGCCGTTCTCTCCCAAGTGATTTCTCATGTGAAAATGTAGGGTTTCTTTTAGTGCGAAGCTCTGTCCACACTGATCACATGTGAATGGCTTTTCTCCCGTGTGAATTCTCATGTGTTTTATAAAGGTCCACTTTTGAGTGAAATGTTTTCCACACTGTTGACATGAGAAAGGTTTCTCTCCGGTGTGAATTCTCATGTGGGTTATAAGGTTTCCCCTTTGACTGAAACTCTTTCCACACTGATCACATGTGAATGGCTTTTCTCCAGTGTGAATTCTCATGTGTTTTATAAAGGTCCACTTTCGAGAGAAATGTTTAACACACTGTGGGCATGTGAAAGGTTTCTCTAAAGTGTGAACTCTCATATGTCTTATAAGGTTCCCTGTGTGACTGCAACTTTTTCCACACTGAGGGCAGGCGTTAGATTTGGTCTTCTGGGCTCTTTTTCGTGAGGAAGTCTTTTTAGTCTTTATGGATTGTTCTGCAGTTATGAAATCATGAAGATCCTTCTCTTCCATTTCATTCAGTTTTTGTCTCTCCTCTTTCAGTGGCATCAGGTCTACAGTGGTGAAAAAAGGAAATACATGTTAACCTCACACTGTAAACAGTGACATTATCATACTGTTTTCCATTAAAATGGTACTGTACTGTAAAAACAATGCATTTTGGAAAACTTTTGCCATGTCATTGTACTGCAAGTTATTTTGTTGTAAAGAAAAACGCTACATTTAGCTAAAAGGGAATTGCTAAAAGGGAAATATCTGCAGTTGGTTTGTACACGTTTGTGTTTGTTCATTGCATTTACACTCTTTTGAGCAGCACTTCTAATCAGTGAATCATTTGGTTCACTTGACTTGAGCTCCGCATTTTGCCAGTGACTGAATTCATGTTTATGATGAACTGATTCACAATATGAAGCAAAATGAGACACGACTTTTCTGTTCCTCATAAGTGTATTCACTTTACAAGCGCAAAATATTGTTTATCAATGTTAGATAAAGCATTAATGTTGCATTAAATAACAATGGCTTCATTTTACAGTTACTGTAAAAACAATGAAATAGACAGAATGGTTATTATCTATTTAAACCCTTATAAATGATTAAAAACACAAACGTTCCTTCATCCGAGTCACAACAGATGCAGGAGCGCAGCGCAGCCCTATGACATCATACCACAAAACCACAACAAAAGTCCCGTTTACATGCTGCCAGAATTACACACAAGTAATATAAACACTACTGGTGTAGTGAGAATTCCTTCTGGTTCTGGCCTGTTTTACAATAGACAATGTCTAAAAATTACATGTATGTTATTGTCTTCTCATGTTCTCATGTTGTCACTTTTATTGCTAATTTTTAAGTTCCTTTGGATAAAAGTATCTGCAAAATGTGAATGTGTTTGTGTGCCTGCCCTAAACAGCATTCTTTTGTAAACAACATAGTTACACTTGAGGCCTTAGCAGAAAAAAAAAATCATCTGGAAATCTTAGTTAGCATGAATGTGAACTGCCTTTAATCGATTTGTGGAAGACTTCTACACTGGTGTCAAGCATGGTTTTGAGCAGCAGCCCAGATAGTACACGTATGTCTGCAAGATGTCTGTTAAAGATCTCTTGATCTGGAAGCATCTGCTGTGTACAAACATCTGGCAGATGTCTGTAAGATGTCAGTTTTACATACATTCTAAATCATAAACATCTTAAAGACATCTAATAGACGTCTATTTGACATCTGATAGGACACGTCCAATAGACATTTTTTTGTAACTATTATTGTCTTTATGTCTTTACTATATGGGCTACATCAAAAACAAATTCAATGTTGAAGCAAGTGTAATTAAGAGGGCCATCTCTCAGAAATGTGCAGAGAAAAGCAAAACACCACAATGATTGTATGTGAGCAAAGGGCTGATTTATTCAGCATTTATAACAGTATTTTACAGTTTGAGTAAACGGCAAGACACAATCAAAGAGTACTTTAATAAAGAACTTTATGAAAAGATATATGCATAATTATAAGCATGTAAGTATATGCATGACACTCAACACAGGGCTGATTTCATCTTCATGGACAACAATGCTCAATGCTCATGGACAACAATACCTCAAATGGAGTGGCCTGCACTTTCTCCGGACCGGAGTCCCTATGGGATCAGCTGAGTCGTCGTACAGAGGGTCTTAACCCTACACCCCAGAACCCTTAATGACCTGAGGATAGCCCTTCAAAAAAGTGGAATGCCATGCTTCAGCAGACAATAAATCAACTTGTGAACAGCATGAGACATCGTTGTCAAGCTGTAGTCGATGCTCAAGGACACATAACAAGTTATTAAAGGAGAAGTTCACTTCCAGAACAAAAAATTACAGATAATTTACTCACCCCCTTGTTATCCAAGATGTTCCTGTCTTTCTTTCTTCAGTTGTAAAGTAATTATGCTTCTTGAGGAAAACATTTCAGGAATTATCTCCATATAGTGGACTTCAATGGTGCCCCTAAGGTTGAATTTCCAAAATGCAGTTTAAATGCAGCTTCAAATGCCTCTGGGTCTTATCTAGCAAAACGATTGATCATTTTCAAAACAAATTGACAATTTATATACTTTTTAACCTCAAATGCTCATCTTGTCTGAACTCAGCTTTTTTCTGGTTCAATTCGGTCAGTACAGTAAGGGTAGGTTGAAAAATTCCCATCTCATTTTCTTCCCCAACTTCAAAATCGCCCTACATTGCAGCAGAAGTACCGACCCAGTGTTTACAAGTGAACGTGCAAAGATCAAACGCCCTTAAAAAAAGGTAAAACAGCGATGTAGGATGATTTTGATGTTAAAGAAGAAAATTAGATGGGAGTTTTTCAAAATACCCTTACTGTACTGACCCTAACTGTATTGACCCGGATTACACAGAATACGCAGTGATGAGACAAGATGAGTATTTGAGGTTAAAAAGTATATAAATTGTCAATTTGTCAAAAAAACACTCTTCTTCCTCGGCTGAGATCGTTTAGAGCCCTTTGAAGATGCATTTTGGAAGTTCAAATTTGGGGGCACCATAGAAGTCCACTATATGGAGATAATTTCTGAAATGTTTTCCTCAAGAAACATAATTTCTTTTCGACTGAAGAAAGAAAGACATAGACATCTTGGATAACAAGGGGGTGAGTAAATTACCTGTACATTTTTGGTCTGCAAGTGAACTCATTTAAGACACTGACATTTTGTTGTGGTATACCCACCACTGTTGTTAGCTTTTGTTTCAATAAATTGTTTGAGATAAAGAAATTACCATTGCATGTTTCTACTTAAATGCCCTACTTTCATGATATATGAAAACCTTTTTACATTATCCATAAATTTCACCTGAAAGTTGCATATCCCTAACCTTTTGTGAGTAGTGTGTGTGTGTGTGTGTGTGTGCATGTGTGTGCACCTGGTATTCATCACGTTATGGGGACCAAATGTCCCCACAAGGATAGTAATACCAGTAAATTTTGACCTTGTGGGAACATTTGTGAGGTCCCCATGAGGAAACAGGCTTATAAATCATGCACAATGAGTTTTTTTGAGAAAGTAAAAGTGTGCACAGTCTCCTGTGAGGGCTAGGTTTAGGTGTAGGGTAGGTGTAGGGCGATAGAAAATAGGGTTTGTACAGTATAAAAACCATTACGCCTATGGAATGTCCCCATAAAACATGTAAACCCAACATGTGTGTGTGTGTGTGTGTGTGTGTGTGTGTGTGTGTGTGTGTGTGTGTGTGTATATATATATATATATATATACATATATATGGACATGTTTGCCTATGTGCAGTATTCGGACTGGCACAAACACATTGTTTCCAAAGAAGACATAAAAGAAATGTACCCTAAAATTTATGAATGGGATTTTAATATATGTCTTGTTCACTGGGAAAACACATATTACCATGCTCAGGTACTTCTGATGAAAGGTAAGGTTACGTTTTGATAAAGTAAATTTGGCTTTGACTAATGTAAAATGTTGATTTTTTTTTTCTTTTTTTATTAGAACTGATCTAATGCTACTACATCAGAAATCTACCTTCATTATTTGTGGTTTAAATGACCAGAAACCCATGAATAGATGGAGGAGGAATTAGCCAACCCATCCAAGTGGATAAGAACGGCAAACATCCTTAACCAGGATAATGAAGGGACAAGGTGGCAACTGAAAAAGAAGTACCCCTTAAGAAAAACATATTTACTAAAAGCTTATACTGATTGCCTAAACCTGATGCATTCTGAAATTTAGGCCTTCTTATTTGTTATCAATTTAAATATTTTAAAAAAGCATTAAAACATTAATATCCAATATCTTCACTAAGTTTGATATTTGATGTTTTGGACGCTATAATGCATTGTGCTCATGTTACCATGAATAATAGCATGTAGCAATATAATGCAACTTTTGTTAATAGTATTAATGACAGTATATAATGCATTGTTCAAGATAGTTTGTAAAGTTGTCAAGGAAAGTCTTAAACTAAAAAATCTGTCATCATTTTCTCTCTGTCATGATTCCAAACCTGTATGACTTACTTATTTTCACTTCAGTCACCATCTTTTTTCAATGCAATGAAAGCACATGGTGACTAAATCCATCAGTCCTTAACATTCAAATATAATAGAGCTGCAGTTTTGGTGACCTCTACCTTGGCGACTTATTTGACAATCTAACTTTTGTAGAAAGCTGGTGATTTATTACAGTTTTGTACAACATGTTTGTTGTACATCAACATCTGTTACATTATTTTTATTGATAACCATGCCTTACAGAAAACTCTAAAGACTGTTGAGGCATCTGAAAAAAAGCCTTTTAAAAAATATTTTAGAAAGCCCATCAAAAACCATGATTTTCAAAGAAAATATAGCTACATAAAGAAACAAAAACACTTACAAAAAGAGAAGGAAGAATGCAAACATATGTATGAGTTTATGAATAGTAAACACTTTCCATTTGTTTATGAAAATAGCCTAAGGTTCTTAATAATGAAATTTTATAAATGAGCCTTAAAAACAAGTGTTGTTCCAAAACATTTACACCACATACAGAGTATTCAGACCCATATTAATCAGAGATTAATTCACTTTTTTTTTTTTTACTTTCCAGTTTATGCTGAAA
>VONZ01002315.1:0-56728 GCA_012976165.1 Labeo catla
AGGCCCTGGAGCGGCAGGCTTGGTTAAAGTGGCTTGAGCAGGCTTTGGCTTGGTAGGCATGACGTGAACAGACTTTGGCTTGGTGGACGTGACTTGAGCTGGCTTTGGCATGGCAGGCATGACGTGAACAGGCTATGGCTTGGTGGACGTGACTTGAGCTGGCTTGGTTTGAGGGGGTTCTGGCACGATGGTGACAATACCGGACATGAAGGTTGGGGTGTGAAGGGTCTCTGGTTTGCTTGAGGTGAAGGGAGCTGGTTGTGGTGGGGTGGCTACTGCAGGATTGCGGGGTCCCTCGTCCGCAATCCCGACAGTAAACGGTGAGCCACTTAAACGCAAAGCTAAGTCTATGTATTTTTCAAGAGTCCAGTGTGGGGTATTGCGTGGCATGAGACGTGAAATGTCCTTACTTAAACCAAAACGGAAGATGTCCTTAAGAAATATTTCATTAAAGTCCACCTGATCGCACAGTTCACAAAAGTCCATCACATAGTCCTCAATGGGATGGTTTCCTTGGCGGAGCCTGACGAGACGATCTGCTGGGTTCATGGTTTTGGTCGTAATTTCCGCTGGATTCTTGGTAGGCGAAGTATTCTGTAACGGAGACGCTGAGGCGGCGTTAGAATCCATATGCGGAACTTTATTAATCACAGCAGCAAACATAAACGTATAAACAGGCAGAGGGTCAAAACCAAAAGCAGTCCAATAGCATACACGACATGCACGTAATCCAAACGCAGAGAGTTTAGGCAGGCAGTGTGTCAAATTCCGAGCAAACAGTCCAATAGAGCAACCAAAACAACAGGGGTAATCCAGATAGCGATAGTCAAAAGGCAGAAGAGGGTCAAACCTAGAAAACAGTCCACACAGGCAAACAATCCAAACAAGGGTGATCCGTAAACTCCATAAACAAAGCAAAACAGCAACAGGTAATCCAACAGAGTGATATACAACGCTCGGTAAGGCAGGTTAACTGGCAATACTTCGCAAAGTATTGAGCACATGGCCAGTCTTTAAATAGTGACAAACAGGAAGTAACAATAGAAGCAGCAGAGGGAGTGTACAAGCAGTCCTAGGGTGAGAGCTCCCTCTGCTGGCTTGGCGTTACACAAGTAAAGATTTTGTGTGTAAACAGTTGAAAAAAAACTGTAAAATTAAATTAACTTTAAGTATACTTCTAGAGCATGTGTATTCTTAAATAGATGAGGACACACAATTTATAATGACAAGGGTATTACAATGTACAATTCTTTCTTTCTGTCTTTCACCTATGGGTCTTTAAAGCAGGGGATGTTCATGTATGGACAAAAAACACTTGTTTTAGGTGGATGAATTGAGTATTACTTATTGAAAGGGTTGCTCTAGGAGCAGTGAATATTTTAGATCAAGAAAAGAGAATAAAAGAAAGGATTTAGAGAAAAAAAATATATGATAAACATAAGGATGTCAGCTAGTACACTAGTGACTCTGATTCATAATAAGATCAAGGATAAGAACAATTAGTTCTGAAACAGGATAAGAATATTAAAAAACAAGAATTTTAGGGAGACTGAGAGTGTTTTAAATGTGGGAGTATGAGCTTCATATGCAGTATTTGATCCATGTGGGACGTGGGAAGTTTGATATACATTATTCTACTTTTACACATTGTGCCCATTACACTACTTTAGGATGATGGTTTAGCTATTAGTTAACTGTTACTAATAGTAATTAACTTATTTAATGCAATAATATAGTTTTTGGCATTTAATTAATGCTGATTGCCTGATTTTCCTGTGAACCCCTTGTGTGTAGTACAGTATAGTTTATCTTAGATATACTGTTATCTGAGAGGACTTGGTTTAGTAATCATATCTATACTGTATATCTATATACTACAGAGATATTATATATATCCTTTGTGCAACCTTTTGCACATTTTTGTCCTTTTCAGTCTTGTTTTTTGTGATCATTTCGCCCCTGTTATTGCCAGCTGCATACATTTTGGCACAGGTGTGTATTCTTAATGAATTTTTACTTTTTCACCTTCATTTCCTTTAATAAATGTATTTTGCACTAGCTACAAAAACTTGTTACACTCAGCACCTTTTGGACAAAAATGGCCTCATTGAAACCCATTAAAACGTCCCAGGTTACGTATGTAACCCTAGGAAGGAAGACAACTAGTGTCGAGAAGTCTCACGAGGGCAGAGCCTCTAGCCATATATACACTATATCGTATCGGACAGGCACTGCAGAGGAAACATGCAAGGGGAGGGTATCTTCCCAGCTATAGCTGCCACATTCTTAAAGGTGGTGTGGGTCAACCCTATGGCAACCGATACTGCCGGAACTTCAGCACTGAACCAACTGGGCAGTGGACTGAGTCGAACTTGTGATTGCCACACCAAAAAGTGAAAGGCCACTTCAAAATGTGCAGTTTCCTCACTGCGGGAGCTCTAAGCGAGAGGAGACCTAGATACACTCAACGCCAGAGGCAGTTTGTGAGGCTTCAGAGAAAAAGCCTACAGATATATTACTGCCACAAGACGGAGCTCTGAAGAGTGGAGGCTTCAGCAAGATGACTCTCTTAGCGAGAGGAAGCCCAACAACATCCAACCAACCCTATTAGCACCCAGTTGGCCTTATTGACTCTCTTGACTGCGGTGAGGAAAGGCTCACAATTCTTTCATTTAGGCAAGAACAGCATCTCAGTGTTGGACCACCAATCGCTCTGATCGAGCTAACAACAACAACAATGTTGCATAGAATGAGAAAAGAGTGGGGTGAGAGTGCGAGGCCAAGGGGAAGAACCCAAACAATACACTTTGCCCCCAAAAGCGTACCATAGGGACTTCCTTCGTTGAAGGAAACTACTTCTCGGTAAGGTATCGAAAGCCCAAGCCACAGAGAGTGGGCTACCTACTTATGACCCAGCAGGAAAGATAGAACTGTCTAGGCAAAGCTCAGAGCAACCACTACTTAAAACCCTAAAAAGGGGAGTGATCCCAAGCTAACACATAGGTATTCTCAGATAGCCAAATGCCTGGAAGGCTACCAGAAGGGGGAGCGGAGGTTACCTAGACCACACAGAGTGGGCTGTTACTTGGAACCCTCACGGGGGGCAGCACTGTCTAGGTGGGGCTCTTTTCCCCCTGAGCAGAGCAATCGGGGGAAGAATGTACAGACAAAGCCTCGGTGAGGTCTGTACCAAATCAACCAGTCCAAGAGGAGCTGGGTAAGTCAGAGAGGCCAGAAGGGATAGTGCGAAGTCTTCTGAGTTGCAGCAAATCCACTTAAGACCGACCAAACTTCCTCTAAGTGAGTGCCACCCTCTCGGTTGGAGTCTTCCCCAGGCTTTGACAAGCCGCCTGCTCATCCTTCTTCAGGAACAGTGAAGTGTTATGACCCGCTCGTTTGAGGTCGCAACATAAAAGAGGGGTCAAACCAAAATATATAATCAATACAGATTATTTTATTGAATTAAACAAATACAACAGTCAGTAATAATAATAACCATAAGTCTAGGGATAAATTAAAAAAAGTAAACAAAACAAATATAACCACAACCAAAGCTTGATCTACATATTATAAGAAATGCACAGGGAAAACACAAAAGTTGGAGAATCAACAAAAGGTTACATATTGAATCAAAACCACTCCTGAGACTCCCTCCCCACAGAGTCTTCTCCCAGTTAACACACACCCTCTTATATGTGCTACCAATTAACAATTAACATAGGATAGACCAATTGGAAACGGCCACACTCTTCCCAATAGAATCTGGAGAAACTTCAGGGTTGTCACAGAAGTAACAGCTGTAGAATCCTGACTTTGTTCCATGACCAGAGTCTGCTCAGGAGCCTGGAAGTGACCCCATAAAATGGAAGCAGGAAATCCAAACTGGATTCTGTAGCCTCCTCTACAGTGTGCAGGACCCATTGAGACATGTTTGGCAGAAGTATGCGCTGCCAGATGGTCTGCTAAGGGAATCAGTCTCTCAAGACTGACCTTTGGTGTACTTAGAGCAGCTAGCTCGGTGTCCTGAAACAGATGACCGGCAGGGAATGGCTGATCTAACTGCTCTAGGGACCTCCTTAGAGGTGGCGAGCCTCCCAGCACCGCTGCTTCTGTAATGGAGAAGGTGCTCAATAGGGTTCAGGTCAGATCACCTTCACCTCCACCTTCCTCAGCAAGGCAATTGTCATCTTGGTGGTGTGTTTGGGGTCATTATCATGTTGGAAAACTGCCGTTCTTCCCAGTTTCTGAAGGGAAGGCATCATGTTCTGCTTCAGAAATGTACAGTTCATAATGGAATCCATGTTTCCCTCAATGAAGCGCAGCTCCCCAGTACCAGCAGAACTCACGCAGCCCCAGACCGTGACGCTACCACCACCATGCTTGACTGTAGGAGAGACACAATTATTTTGGTACTCCTCACCAGGGCATCACCACACATGTTGGACACCAACTGAGCCAAACAAGTTTATCTTACTCTCATCAGACCATAGGACATGGTTCCAGTAATTCATGCTCTTGGACAAGTTGTCTTCAGCAAGCTGTTTGTGGGCTTTCTTGTAAGCCAGCTTCAGAAGAGGCTTCCTTCTCGGATGACGCCAATGCAACACGACTTGTTGCAGTGTGCAGCGTATGGTCTGAGCACTGACAAGCGGACCTTCTGCTTCTACAACCTCTAAAGCAATGCTGGCAGCACTCATGCATCTGTTTTTTGAAGCCAGGTTCTGCACCTGATGCACAGAATGAGCACTTCGCTGATCGACCCTTGCAAGGCCTATTCTGAATGAAAACCGTCTTGGAAAACTTCTGTATGACCCTGGCCACAGTCCTGTAACTCAGTTTCAGGTTGTTACTGAACCTCTTATAGCCTAGGCCATCTTTGTGGAGAGCAACAATTTTAATTCTCAAATCTTCAGAGAGTTCTTTGCCATGAGGTGCTTTGTTGAACATCCAGTGGTCAGTATGAGAGAACTGTACTCAAAGCACCAAATTTGAACTGCTCTAATACAAGATACACAACTTTGTATGGTCCTGTCAAGCAGACAAAAATAATAACATGATGAATAGGACATGTGGCTTTGCATGGTTAAATGACATGCTGTTATCACTTAGGGTGTACTCACTTTTGTTGCCAGCTATTCTGACAATAATGGCTGTATGTTGAGTTATTTTTAGGCGACAGTAATTATACACTGCTTTACAAGCTGCACATTGACTACTCTGAAATATATCCAAGTTTCATTTCTATAGTATTGTTCCTTATGAAGATATATTAAAAACATTGCTGAAATGTGAGGGGTGTACTCACTTTTGTGAGATACTGTATACATTTTATATAAATATATAAAATATAAAATGTGCTTTAAATAAATGCATTTTCATAAACTTAAACCTCTATAACTTTTTTTTTTTTAAATTCACTTTTTAAACTTTTTTATATTGACAAATGGTTAGGTTTAGGGGCAGGGGTTGGGTTATGTGCTTGTAAATGTGTAAATAATGTTATGTAAATGAAACTGTTGCGACTGTGTACATTGAAAAATCACATATATACAATAATGGCAACATTACTACCCAATTTTTAAGTTGATCATGGCGATAACATTCCCAATGCCTTTCGTGTCAGCATATTGATGCCAAAGCTTTTTTTATTTAAAGCAGTGGAGGACACTGCATGTCGAAAAATGACACTAAAGGGGTACCCTGTGCTTCAAAAAGTGACGTTACAGGGTCCTGACCAAGCGTCAATATGTGACGAGTTGAGAATGAGAATGTGTTGGCTCCTACAGTGCTGTTCTTAGAAGTGAGTGGGGGTAATGCTGGGGTGTTTCTTTAGAGTACACTATAATCACGACAGTTTTGAAGCTTTCTGTCTTGTGTTTTTTGAAGACCTGAATCATCCTGAACATCCTTTACACAGACCATGACCTCAGGCTGAATAGCAGATGGGCAGAGGAGGGTACGGGTTGAAGGAGATGTTGGTTCATGTGTGAACTGCAGATCAATGTGGGTGTGAGGCATGAGACTGGACTTTTCAATTCTACAGTAAATGCCATTTTGCTGCAGCACCTAGGGAGCAGTTGGGGATTCTGGTCTTATCTCAGTCATGGTATTGAAGGAGGAATACAGCACTGTACATTCACTCCCCAGCCTACAATCCCTGTCGGTTACAAGGCCGACTCTCTATCCGTTAGGCCACGACTGCTTAATGGGTAGAAAAGTAGCTTCTTTTAGCCACCCTGATCTCGTTTGTCAGTATGCTTCTTGCGTGGCTGTACAGGATTTTGTTCCCACTGACATGCAAGCAACCTCTTTGGCAAAACTGTAAACTATGGTTTATTGTTTTTGAGTGATGATAGTGTCCTATTAGAGATGTGCATGCTGTAGCTTAAAAAACACAGCATTCGAAACAGGCTTGTAAATCCTGTGCGTAATTAGGCCATATTTTTATAGTAGTTATTACAGGTTTAGCTGATTTCTGCTTGCATGTCAGTATAAGATAAACTAGAGAGCCCTGAATATTTCAGAGAGCCCCAAAGCTGGCAATCTTTGCATCATTTATTGTGCTGTAACACTGGTCCAGTATATTACTGTCTCTGGTAGGACATGTAATGTGCTGTCTGTATTTTGGCAGTTTTTTTTTTTTCACAGCCAGTTCAATCAATTTAAAGAAATCACTCAATATTTCACCGAAGGATGCTGAAACAAGTCCAAAAACAGCATTACCATGTTTACTTGCCAACCAGTTCGGCTTTTTCCCCTTTCATATAGCACATATACTGTATAACAAATGTTCATGTTATTTTTAAGTCACTAGCATAATAATTTAGTGTTCAGTTAAGCTGAGTACTTGGCCCTTGACGTGAAGCTTAATACATATTTAAAGCACAATAATACTAATTATTTAAAGCCTGACCAAATAAGTAGATTAAACCCATTAAAGCCATAAGATTAAACTTTTTTTTTAAGAAGAATTATAAACATAAATGGGTGAGTTTATTTTCTTGCTGTTAATTTTATTTTTGTTGTTTTGTTTTGAAACGCTGGTGTATATTTTTATATTAAATGCATACACAATAAGGTTAGCTGCTAAAATGTGTCCACGCCTTTGAGAACTAGAAATATAAACTAACAGTTTATAAACTAACAGTTAACTTGTAGTATAGTTGCAATACTGAAAAAATGATGCAAACTACTGGGCTAGAAGTTTATTGCTGTTACATTAATATATGAAATGTATTGCACATCTCTCACTTAAAGCAAAGACAATTGCATTAATAATATTATGAAAATATTTAAATACTATTTCAATATTATGATATATAATGTTTCAAACATAACATTTTGAACATAAATATGAAATGATGGGTAGTAAAATAAGAAAAAATAAAAAACTAAAACCGTCTGGAGGTGTTCTAAATGTTCTTAATAAAAAAAAAAGAAAAAACAAGAACTTATACAGACAGATATCACATCAATCGGTATGCATGAGAAAATAGACTTGTGGTGTCAAAGTGTGACAACAGTGTAAATTGTGTGAGTGTCACACTGAATGTGTGAGAGTTGTCAGTCTTGCATTATACTTCTTTAATAAAGCATACTTGGAAAGAATTTTTGTCAACTGCTTACATTTTCTAAATTTTGCCTCTATTTTTAAAAACTTTACACACAAATCCAAGAATTGCACACACAAAATGCAAAATGCCTTACATCTCTTGCAAAATGAACCACTGCATTCAAAATATCACAAACACATCTCAAAAGCAAATATTTGTCATACATTGCAAACACTGTTGCCTTAATATTATATTTTTGGATGTATCATATACACACAGTTATTCAAAACCTGAAGCTCTTTTTTCATGAGCTCCTATGTACATTTCTGTACAAGAATGAAAGTAATTTTTACTATTTAAAATAATTATTTTATATTTTAATATATTTAAAATGTAGTTTATTCCTGTGAATTCAAAGTTGAATTTTTAGTATCATTACTCCAGTCACATGATCCTTCAGAAATCATTCTAATATTTGCTGCTCAAAAAAACATTTGTTATTATTACAGTTTTTCTGAAATGCTAAAACACATTTTTTGAAACCATCACTCATTTTCTCAAAACCTTAAACACAAATCCAAATATTCAAACTAAATTCCCAGAAACCCTGACTCTTCTGGCAAAATCAAACAATCGCTTCAAAACTATTTCACCCGTACTCAAAATCAAACAAAGCTTTCAAATCATACACACATTAATCAATACTATACCCACTACAGATCATTCATTAGACACTACAGCAAACAATGGAGAACACAGTGCTCAGTGCATGTAGTTACTAAAAAAGAATGTTTACTGTATTGGTAATTATTTTACAATAAAGAAAAGATACATAAACATACACACACCCCAAAAAAATCACTCCTAAGTTTGGTGCAAAAAAAAAAAAAAAATACACTTATGTGTGTATATATATATATATATATATATATATATATGTTTGTGTGTGCGTGTATACATATATATCTATGTATGTATATCTACCTATCAATCAATCTATATATATATATAGTCACGGGGTGAAGAATCACACGACAAGGAGAGCTCAGATAAAGGCTCCAGAGGGTGGATTTATTATTTTAAGTGAAGACAAGTGCAACAAATACAGGTAGGTGCTCCGGTGCAATGGCGCGTTTTCCAGCTCGTGCAGCAGTGGATCCGTGGGTGCGTGTGAAGGGGAGCGGTCGGTCCTCAGCTGCTTTCTGGAGAGATAAAGAGGGAAATGGAGATCATTCTCAATACTAGCCGTGTTCCCTCTGCTTATAAGGACGCCGTCTGATGAGCCGCAGCTGAGGCCGATCCACCCGTGATGAGGACGTGCAGGTGTGGCTCGTCCGTTTCCAGGGCGACGCTGATGAATCCTCGGGACGCTCGTCACACTCCGCCCTCATACCTGGGTTTTCATCTCTGGTCTTGAAGTCCTCACGGCTTCCACCTTTTTTCCTGGGGGCGGATAAGTCCTCGTCTGACCCAGGTACTTAGCCTTGTGGAGCGCCAGGTGACATTTCCCGAGGGTTGGCGGTAAGTCCAGCCCTCCGTGGCTCGGACAACACCCTCCGCAGACGGTCCAGGTGGTCCTCCCATGCCTCGTAGTGGATGACGAAAACGTCCAGGTAAACGGCGGTGTAGGACTGGTGAGGCCGGAGGATGATGTCCATCATCCTTTGAAATGTAGCTGGGGCCCGTGGAGGCCGAAGGGGAGGGTCCGGTATTGCCAGTGGCTACTGGGGGTAGAAAAAGCAGTTTTAGCTTTAGCGGTTTCAGAGAGAGGTACCTGTCAGTAGCCTTTCGTCAGGTCCAGAGTTGAGATATACCGGGCCCTCCCCAAACAGTCCAGCAGCTCGTCTACCCGAGGCATGGGGTAGCCATCGAATTCTGATACCTCGTTGAGGCACCGGAAGTCATTGCAGAAACGGAGGGTGTCGATCGGGCTGGACCATGGGCTGCGTGATGGTTCAATTACCCCTAACTTAAGCATTTGTTGTACCTCGTCCTCAATAGCCTGCCGACGAGCCTCAGGGACACGGTATGGCCTCTGCCGGACGACGTCTCCTGGTGGCGTCCGGATGTCATGTTGGAGGACGTTGGTCCGCCCAGGAAGGGAAGAGAACACATCGGAGAACTGACCGATCAGGTGCTGTAGTTCCCCCTTCTGGGCAGCTGAGAGATGGGAGTTGACGTCTACAACGACGGGGTCAGATGTAACGAGGGGCGTGAGCTGGTCTCTAGTCCCGATCCACTTTTGAGAAGGTTGACGTGATATAACTGCTCAGCCCTCCTCTGCCCTGGCTGACGCAGACGGTACGTGACTGGCCCGATCTTCTCGAACACCATGTAGGGGCCCTGCCAGGTGGCCAAGAACTTACAGGCGGCGTTGGGGACTAGGACCATGACTCAGTCTCCGGGCTGGAACTCCCGTGGTTGGGTTGTCCAGTTGTAGCGTCGTTGTTGGGACTGCTGTGCCTTGACCAGGTGTTCCCGGACTGACGGCATGACACGGTCGATCTTGTCCCTCATCTGCTTCACGTGTTCCACGACAGCGCGATGGGCTGCAGGCTGCTGCTCCCAGGCCTCTCTTGCCACATCCAGGAGGCCGCGGGGTTGCCGACCGAAAAGGAGCTCGAAGGGGGTGAAGCCAGTTGAGGCCTGTGGAACTTCTCTAATGCCGAAGAGGACGTAGGGCAGCATGAGGTCCCAGTCCCGCCTGTACTCCGCAGTCACTCGTCGAAGCATTTGTTTCAGTGTTTGGTTGAATCGTTGACCAGTCCGTCCGTCTGCAGGTGGTAGACTGTGGTCCTCAACTGCTTCACCCGCAACAGCCTGCAAAAGGCCAGCCATTAGCCGGGACATGAAGGGGGTACCTTGATCGGTCAGGATCTCCGCTGGGATGCCGACTCAGCTAAACAGCAAGAACAGTTCCTGGGCGATGGCTTTGGCTGTGGCTTTTCGGAGGTGAACTGCTTGGGATACTGGGTGGCGTAGTCGACAATCACCAGGATGTGTTCATGTCGCCGGGCAGACTTCGGCAGCGGCCCTACTAGGTCCATCCCGATGCGCTCGAAGGGCACGTCGATGATGGGTAACGGAATTAGCGGGGAGGCTTCCTTGGAGCGGTCCGTTGGCAGGTGGGACATGCCTGGCAGAAGTGCTTCACCTCCGCATCCAGCCCCGGCCAATGAAAACGGTCTCGGATCTGTTGGACCGTGTTTTCTACTCCGAGATGGCCCGCCATGGGATGAGTGTGTGCCAACTCCAAAACGGTCTCCGTCTTTGACCGGGGCACAACCAACAACAATTTTTCCTCCCCCCTTCGCTGGGCGACACAATACAGCAGGCCATTTTGGACCACAAAGTGTGGGAGAGGATGGAGACCAGGCTGAGCTTCCTTTCCGTCGATGTTGCGGACTTGTTCCCAGCAATGTTTCAGCCTGTCGTCCTCGCGTTGTTCACGTGCGAATGAGCCCCCTTCCGTCACCTGTTGGAACACATCATAAAAGAACTTAGGATGCTGGAAAGGGGACTCACCATCTCTCCCTCTGTCGGAACCCAGCAGTACGGGGTGCTGGCGTGGTCCTCGGGCCGGCCTCCGTCCTCGGCGGCTCCCTCCCCGACTGGCAGGCTGGGTAGCGCTCGCGAGCAGGCAGTCAAACCTGCGCCAGTTTCTCCCAATCAGCACGGGTACTGGCAGATCTTTCATCAGCCCCACCTCCACCGGCCAGGAGCCTGGAGCTGCCGACATGGTGACTCTTCAGGCGGGTACTTGTCGTGTTTCCCCGTGAACACAGGTAATCGGTAGGAGTGCTTTCGAATCTCTGCGTGGAGGCAGGAGGTGAGACCGGACCAGGCTGACCGCGCTGCCGGAGTCGAGAAGGGCACGGAAGGCCTTCCCATTGATCTTGATTTCGACTTCTGGGGCTCCGATTGGCAGGTCACAATGAACGATGCAGCCTGCCAGCCAGTTCCGGGTGGGCGGTGCAGGATCCTCCATTGGCATGGGCTCCTCGCGGGGAAAGGGAGCCGCCGGCCTGCTGATCGGTCGCTGAGTGCCCTCCGGCGCGCGTCGCTCCTGGACCACCCTCCGGGGAAACGGCGTCGATCGCTCCCCCGCGTCCCGGTGTTGGCCCGCATCTGCCAGCTCAGTAGCCTCGACAAGCTCCAAGGTAGTGCTGGGGTTCCTCATCCCAACGGCCTGGCGGTGAGAGCATGGGAGAGCGCTGAGGAGACAATCGATGACAACGCGCTCCGCCACTTGTTCAGCTGTTGGATTCCCCTCCAACAGCCAGTGGTGTGCAAGCCACGAAAGTTCTGCCACCTGGGCACGGGCGGGCAGTCGGGGCTTGTATTCCCATTCGTAGAAGTATTGTGTGGCGCAGACCGGAGAAAGGTCCAACCTGCCTAGAATTTCCCTCTTGACGTCCCCATAGTGATCGGCGGACGCAGCGGAGAGGAAGAAATATGCGCGCTGGGCTTCAGCCATTAGGAGGGGGGTCAGCGCCTGTGCCCAGTCATCTTGAGGCCATGCTTCAGCGGTCGTAGTGCTTTCAAACATCTGTAAGAACGCTTCTATGTCATCATGCGGGGTTAGTTTGGGGAGCAGTTTAGCGGCTTGCATACGGGGATCCAACAGCGGAGCACGTTGTGTGGCTGCGGCTTGAACAGCCGCGAGTCCCTGCTCCGTCTCGCCCTGCCGGGTGGCGAGGTGCTCGACAATCTGCTGCTAGCGGATGCTAACCTCGGTGAGCCGCTGGAGAATCTGTTCCATGTCGGGGGAGGAACATTCGCCTGCCATAATCCGGAGATAGAGAGAGAGAGAGAAAAAAAAAAAACGGTGAGTAACGTGAGATCACTTGTCGGTGATTCTTCACTAATGTGCCTGCATTCTCCACCAATCTGTCACGGGGTGAAGAATCACACGACAAGGAGAGCTCAAATAAAGGCCCCGGAGGGTGGATTTATTATTTTAAGTGAAGACAAGTGCAACAAATATGGGTAGGTGCTCCGGTGCAATGGCGTGTTTTCCAGCTCGTGCAGCAGTGGATCCGTGGGTGCGTGTGAAGGGGAGCGGTCGGTCCTCAGCTGTTTCCTGGAGAGATAAAGAGGGAAAACGTTAGTCCTCACGTGCATGGAGATCATTCTCAATACCAGCCGTGTTTCCTCTGCTTATAAGGACGCCGTCTGATGAGCCACAGCTGAGGCCGATCTGCCCGTGGTGAGGACGTGCAGGTGTGGCTCGTCCGTTTTCAGGGCGACGCTGATGAATCCCCGGGACGCTCGTCACACTATATATATATATATATATATATATGGACGTATGTATGTGCAGTGTTGGGGGTAATTGTCACGGTTCATAGGTTCATCTGCCTCTTCTGGTCATTTTGTGTACTACCATTGATGAGCCCATTAGCTTCAGCTGGGGCTCATTAACCACCCTATTTAAGTCTCAGTGTTTGTCTTGTCTTTGTCAGATTGTTGTCTCATGTCTGCTCTCTGTGCAGTACCTGTGGCTTGCTCTGTTCCCGATTCCTGCTCGCTTGTCAATTATTGCCGGTCTGTCTTTGGATTCCTGGACTATTTTCCACCCGTTGTCTCTTGGTTGGACTTATATGGACCACTACCCATTGCAGCCTAGCACTACTGAGGAAGCCTAATACCACTGCACCCACGACCATCTGCTTTTGTGACTCTGTTTGTCTTATTGCAATAAACTACTATCTGCATTTGCACTTGAATCCATCTTGTTCTACCCTGACAGTAATGCATTACAAGTAACGCGAGTTACGTAATAATATTACTTTTTTCGCATTACTTTTAAATTTCTAAGAAAATATCTGAGTTACTTTTTCAAATAAGTAACACCAGTTACTTTTTTCCCCATTTATTGATTGACAAGTCTCCTGTCAGGGAATTGTGAGTAAACATGATGTTACTGTATTCTACACTAAATGTAAACATGCATTAACTCATCTCACTCAGAAAAAACAGATTCAGTATTCCTCAAAATGAATAAAAACAGTGAAATGCAAACGTGCAAAAAGACTGCATGAGATGTGCAAACAGTGTTTAAACTGCCTAAAATTGTTTAAGGTTTTACAGAAAGAGTGATTTATTTGACAAATTGGTTTAGGCTATTGGGAAGTTTGTTTAGAGAATGGGGTTTAGTGTTTTAGCAACCGTGAAAAACCGTAATCAATTTAAAGCATCTTTGCTAAATAAAAGTATTAATTTCTATAATTTCCATCCCTGGAAAAAAAAAAAAAAATTGACTCCAAGCTTTTGAATGGTATAGTGTATGATGTTACAAAAGCTTTTTATTTCAGATAAATGCTGATCTTTATATCTTTTGATTCATCAAAGAATCCTGAAAAAATGTACTTAGCTGTTTTAAATATTTATAATAGTAATAAATGTTCCCTATCTGTTGTACACTCCGAGTTGTGTCAAGTAGTGTACGACACTAGGGGTCGCTCTTGAGAGCCCAAACACCTCTGACAGTTTTGAGAAAGGCCAATGAAAATTGGGTGTGCAGATTTGCATAGCTGTCCCCGCCCCGGCCATCCGGGTATAAATAGGGCAGCGTGTGCAACTGCTCACTCGTTCTGTTCTTCGGAGCCGAATGCAGCGTCTCTGTGTGAGAAGCGGCAACATTCACCTCTCTCGTCGTTGGATCTATGGCACAGACAGCGGTCTCTCCCTCTCTGACACGGCTCGTGTTGTGAGAGTACCCCTGGGTGCGTCGACGGCGATCTTCAGGAGAAGATTTTCCTCTAATCGAGCAAATTTTCTCTAAAAGAGCTCTACGGGCGGATTGTGTGTTTCACTATGCCTTTCCGTCCGTGTCCAACTGGTTGTGGATTCTACCTTTCCCCTAACGATCGGCACGAACGCTGTGTTCAATGCTTGGGGCGTGAGCATGCTGAAGCAGCGTTCGCTGAGGGAGGTTGTCAGAACTGCGAGGACATGCCCTTAGGCACGCTTCGCTCACGAGCCACGTTCTTTTCGAAGAAGCCGCTGCGTGCTTCAACTGCTTCCCGCTCCGGTCCTTCTACTTCCGGGTACGAGGCCGCCGCGATGTTCGTTGAAGAGGAGCGACAGGTGTTGAGCGACGCTTTGCCGGGTACGTCCTCACAAACCGTTCACCCTGTGTGTCCACCGATGGAGTCTCCGGACGATTTTGAAAGCTCGTCTCAGTATGGGCTGGATCTTTTGTTCGGGGCTCCTGCTGAGGAAAAGGCAGGGTCAGTAGCATCAGAGAGAGAGCCGTCAGAGGCTGACGTCACGGCTGAACTCGCCGCTCCGGCGGTAGAGTCTCAGTCCGTGGCAGATGCCGAAATGGCCGCCGCACTAAAACGGGTAGCCAAGGAGATTGGGGTTGTGTGGGTTCCCCCGCCCAGCCCTGAGCCTTCAAGGCTGGATGACTGGTTCCTGGGCAGTGGACGTGACTCGAGGCCATGTTCCTCCCCGGTCCCGTTTTTCCCGGAAGTGCATGAGGAGTTAACGAAGTCGTGGAAAGCCCCTCTGTCGGCTCGTTCACGGCACGCTAACTCCCCGTCCCTCACCACCCTCGATGGCAGTCCAGCGAGGGGGTATACGGAGGTCCCCCAGGTGGAGAGAGCGGTTGCGATGCACTTGTGCCTGCAAAACGCCGGCTCCTGGAGGGGCCGCCCGAGACTCCCGTCCAGGGCTTGTAAGTTTTCGTCTGCGCTTGTGGCGAAGGCTTATGCGGCCTCTGGGCAAGCTGCGTCCGCCTTATACGCTATGGCGATTTTGCAGGTCTATCAGGCTAAGGTTCTCAAAGACCTGCACAAGGGTGTTCCTGACCCAGAGCTATTACACGAGCTGCGCTCTGTGACCAACTATGCTCTGTGGGCTACGAAGGTTACGGCGCAAGCTCTGGGAAGGGCGATGTCCACTATGGTGGTCCAGGAGCGCCACCTATGGCTAAACCTGGCCGAGATGCGAGACGCTGAGAAAGCGCGCTTTCTTGACGCTCCCATTTCCCAGGCTGGTCTCTTCGGCGAAACCGTGGAGGAGTTTGCCCAGCAGTTCTCCGCGGTGAAGCAGCAGACGGAGACCATTAAACACATCCTGCCTCGGTGTGCAGCTAGCGCCGGCCCAGCTCAGCCGACGCAGCAACCTCTGCCTGCCCCCCACCGAGGGAGACCCCCTACGAGGGTAGCTCAGGCCCCGCAACCTGCCGGTCCTGCAGCTAGACCCGCCCAACGGTCCAGCACTCGTAGGAAGGTGGCACCGCCAGCCCGTCCTCAGGCCACTAAGAACCCTCGTCAGGCTTCAAAGTGTTCCTGAGTCGGGCAGCCCAGGGAAGGAGGATCATCTGACCTGTCCGGATCCACACTCGACGAGGGGACGAGCGCTGGATTCGGCTTCTACCCGGCTGTCTGCCACCTGGCAGACGGCCACCACATGGTCAATAAAAGAGCAATTTCCTTCTTCTCTGGGCGCAATACACAGCACCTCCGACCCTCTACACGATGGTCGGATGCTGTCTCCTTTATCCAAGACATGTGGTCGCACACCATCTGTGCCCCCGTATGCTCTGAGACAACGAGCTCGTTCAGACGATCTCCCCTCTCGGGCGGATCGTCCGCACAGCTCTCACGGAGCGAACTCCCTGGGCAGAACAGCCAGTGTGGTTCGGGGCTTCTCACCTCCGGCCACACACTGTTTTCCCAGCGACGGTACCCCCACCCTTGGTACACCGAATGTAACTCCTCTGAGACTCCTAGCGGAAAATTTTCTGGATTGGTTAAATCTCCCCAATCCTTCTTGCTGGCTCCTCAGGACCATTCGGCTCGGCTATGCCATCCAGTTTGCACGTCGTCCGCCCAAGTTCCGTGGTGTTCTCACTACGTCGGTTCAGGGCTCCAACACCGCGGTTCTTCAGGCGGAAATCGCAGTCCTTCTGGCGAAGGGTGCGATAGAAGCTGTCCCCTCAGCCGAAATGAAGAAAGGGTTCTACAGCCCCTACTTCATTGTACCCAAGAAGGGTGGCGGACTCAGACCAATCTTGGATCTGAGGGTCTTGAATCGGGCCCTGCTCAAGCTCCCGTTCAAAATGTTAACCCTCAAGCACATTCTTACGTGTGTCAGAGTTCAAGATTGGTTTGTGGCTATAGACCTGAAGGACGCGTACTTTCATGTCTCAATCCTTCCAAGACACAGGCCGTTCCTACGGTTTGCCTTCGAAGGACGGGCATATCAGTACAAGGTTCCCTGTCACCCCGGGTCTTTACGAAGGTAGCGGAGGCCGCCCTTTCCCCCCTCAGGGAAATGGGCATATGCATTCTCAATTATCTCGACGACTGGCTGATCCTAGCTCACTCATGGGATTTGGTTTGCGTACACAGGGACATGGTTCTCAACCATTTGGCTCAGTTGGGACTTCGGGTCAACTGGGAAAAGAGCAAACTCTCCCCGGCACAGAGGATCTCTTTTCTCGGCGTAGAGCTGGACTCGGTCAGTATGTCTGTGCGTCTCTCCCCGGAGCGTGCACAGTCAGTTCTGAGGTGTGTGGCAACACTCAGATGCGGGTCAGCGGTCCCCCTAAAACAGGTTCAGAGGCTCCTAGGGCACATGGCATCCTCAGCCGCGGTCATGCCGCTGGGTTTGATGCACATGAGACCACTGCAGCACTGGCTCCATACTCGAGTCCCCAGGTGGGCGTGGCATTGAGGCACATTTCGAGTGAACATCACACCATCGTGTCGCCAGACACTCAGCCCTTGGACAGACATTGTGTTCCTACGGTCAGGAGTTCCCTGTCATTGTCACCACAGATGCTTCCAAGACAGGCTGGGGTGCCACCTGCAACGGGCAGGCAGCTTCCGGGGTCTGGACAGGCCCCCGACTGTATTGGCACATAAATTGTCTGGAGTTGTTGGCAGTACTTCTAGCTCTGAGGAGGTTCCGACCTATGATTCAGGGCAAGCATGTGTTGGTCAGGTCCGACAACACTGCGACTGTGGCCTACATCAACCACCAGGGCGGTGTACGCTCCTTTGCATGTCACAACTCGAACTCGATGCTCTCTCCTTTAAGACGGCTCTTTTGACTGCGCTCACTTACATCAAAAGAGTGGGAGACCTCCAAGCCCTCTCCGTTAACAGTTCGTGCCTGGAATTCGGACCAGCGGATTCTCACGTTGTCTTGAGACCCCGGCCTGGATACGTGCCCAAGGTCCCCACCACTCCATTCAGAGATCAGGTAGTGACCTTGCAAGCTTTTTCTTCTCAGGAAGATGACCCCAACCTGACCTTGTTATGCCCAGTCCATGCCCTGCGCATTTACATGGAACGAACTCAGCCCTTCAGACGTTCGGAACAGCTCTTTGTTTGTTATGGAGGACAGCAGAAGGGGAAAGCTGTCTCCAAACAGAGGATCTCCCATTGGCTGGTGAACGCGATTTGTATGGCCTACCTGGCCAAAGGCCTACCCTGCCCTCTGGAGGTAAGAGCCCACTCAACCAGGAGCATCGCTGCCTCAGCAGTCCTGGCAAATGGGGCCTCATTAACAGATATCTGTAGAGCTGCAGGTTGGGCTACACCTAACACATTTGCCAGATTTTACAATTTGCGCACAGAACCAGTGTCAGCTAGAGTCTTGATTGCTAACTCTTGACTCAGCACACTGGTTGGTGTAGAGCTTGCATAAAGCGCTTCCCCTAATGGTGATTACGCTTCTGAGTTTCAGTAGGTTTCCTGATGCGAACCCTGGACACCATCTCCATCTTTGGCACTTCTGGACATGGCGGAGTTTAGCGGAGAAACTCGCTTTGGAATCCCATCACAAGGTATGAACACCTTTTATTTATGATTGGATTGTGCCCCATATGTAGTGGCTCCTTATGTGGCCCCATATGTGTATTTCCACCTATAACTCTTGTGGTGCGGTGTTTTCCCCTGAAAACAGATTTTTCTAGGATCTGAGTCTGGCTGTCTCCCCGGGTGTGAGACCCACCTCAGGTCCCATGTTTAACAATGTCACTCTAACCCCCCCTGTTGGGCAGGTCGTGAACTCCTTAATGTCTTTTCCTTCGGGAACAGGCATTTTTCCCAACGTTCTCAAGACACTCAGCCGCTCTTTGAGGAAGGCCCGGCTGCAGGACCCTGCTGTACAGGTCAGTCCTTAGACGTTGGATGGTCACAGAGGAGGTGAGCTGCACTTACGTTAACACGTTGCCCTGTTACTTCTGCACTTATCTCTCGTGACGCGGTCAGACATGTGGCGTGTTTTTACGGGGACCCCTAGGGTCGTACACTACTCGACACAACTCGGAGTGTACGACAGATAGGGAACGTCTCGGTTACGTATGGTAACCCTCGTTCCCTGATGGAGGGAACGGAGACGTTGTGTCTCCCATGCCACATCTCTGGTCCGCCAGAGTGGAGTGAGCTGAGACGCTCGGCTCCTCAGATCAGAACGAGTGAGCAGTTGCACACGCTGCCCTATTTATACCTGGATGGCCGGGGCGTGGCCAGCTATGCAAATCTGCACACCCAATTTTCATTGGCCTTTCTCAAAACTGTCAGAGGTGTTTGGGCTCTCAAGAGCGACCCCTAGTGTCGTACACTACTCGACACAACGTCTCCGTTCCCTCCATCAGGGAACGAGGGTTACCATACGTAACCGAGACGTTTCTTGAACAGCATACTAGAATGATTTCTGAAGGATCATGTGACACTGAAGACTTAAGTAATGATGCTGTAAATTTTGCTTTTTGTATATATTACAATATATTACATTTTGAAATATATTCAAAGAGAAAGGAGTTATTTTAAATAGTAAAAATATTTCACAGTGTTACTGCTTTTGCTGTATATTTTGGATATTTTGGAACATATGTGACCCTGGACCATAAAACCAGTCATAAGGGTCAGTTTTGTAAAATTGAAATTTACACATCATCTGAAACGGACAATATTTGTCCAAGATACAACTATTTGAAATTCTGGAATCTGGAGGTACAAAAAAATCGCTTTTTTTAAGTTCTTAGCAATGCATATTACTAACCAAAAATTAAGTTTTGATGTATTTACGATAGGAAATTTACAAAATATCTTCATGGAACATAATCTTTAATTAATATCCTAATGATTTTTGGCATAAAAGAAAAATCGATAATTTTGACCTATATAATGTATTTTTTGGCTATTGCCACAAATATACCCATGATACTTAAGACTGGTTTTGTGATCCAGGGTCACATATACTTGTGACACTTAGACTGCATTTTCTTTATTGCATTTATTCTTTAAAAGTATCTGTATACCATGAAAGTATGTGTAATTGTTTTTGAACTGTCACTAAAATACACCTTAAGTGTTTAAAGTATGATGACACCTGGGGTTTTAGGAGGTGTTGCTGCATGTGTGCAGTGCAGATCAGAGGGACTGTGGGGTGTGAGAGCGTGCTTTTAAAATCTCAAAAAATCTGATGCATCATGTTACAGTATCAGTGAGTTCATCCAGATCAGTGGCTGCAGCTTTAAAAACACAATCAGTACAACTGAAGCAGGGTTGTGAATACCATTCTTCATTTGTCCAAGAAAAAAGTTTAAAGCAATCAGAGATTTGCTAGATGGATACTTGTGAGTGCAGTTTGGTGTAGCCACATTCATGTAGCTTAACCAATGTGCTGGTGCATTTCCACCATTCCGCCTTGATCACGCCCAGGTTGTGATCTTATTGGTTGTTCTGTAGGTGCGATTGCTTAAAAACACAAATCCTTTTCCTAAACTTTGCAAAAGTGCTCTGTCCTCTCCTCAACTGCAATGAAGACTATCGTGTTCATTCTGCTGCTTGTGGCTGTGGGTATGTAGACCTCTCTTATTCTGGTAATACTTTTTTCTGATAGACATTCTACTAATTATAAGTGACTTTGCAACTACATGCCAACTAACTCTCATTAGACTATTAGTAAACCGTCTGCTTAATATCTGCTAACATTTTATTCTGATGCTCTTCAACAGACATTCTGTTGACTTTAAGAGGAGACACTGCACACAAAAACAGTGTTTTTTCATGCACCTGTCAAGTTTGAGATTTTGGGCTTTTTGGTTTTTCATAAAGTTTTTTTTTTTTCAGACTAGTGGGGAAAAAAAAAACATCCAAGAGACACTGTTAAGTGTTTATTTTTATATAATTTTGTCTATTTGGATCAATAGATTTCAATTACAATACATATTTTTAAAGGCCATTTTCTCAAAATGAGCTTTTTCTCCTACACTGAGCCATAAATCACTTCAGCAGCACTTACACACACCAAACTTGACATTTTTAGTCCTGTCTATATCCTGAAGGTTTTTACAAAGGGATTTGTTCATATATAATTTGCTTGATTATATACATTTTATTTCCCCCAAAATAGTTTAAATTAATTGTTTTCTGTCTTTAAGTATTTTCTGAATTATGAAGTGACAAAAATGAGATACCCAAAATTCCCTCTGACACTAATGTAAAAAAAAAAGATTCAGATTTTTGTACTAGAATTTTATGCAAATTAGCGGATACACTGTAAAAAACAAACAAAAAACACAATTTGTTGAGTCAAATTAAAATAATTAGTTACCCTGCTGCCTTAAAATTTTAAGTTCAGTCAACTCAAAAAAGTTTAGTCAACTTAAAATGTTAAGTTGTACTAAGTGACAATTTAGATATTTGAGTCCACTAAACTAAAAAATTGATTTTTTTGAACTTGCAAGCTGTGTTTGTTACCCAGCTGCCTTAAAATTTTAAGTTGAATGAACTCAAAAATCTAAGTTGTCATTTAGTAAAACTTAACATTTCAAGTTGACTAAACATTTTTGAGTTGACTGAACTTAAAATTTTAAGGCAGCGGGGTAACAAATTATTTTAAATTGTTTTTTTTTTGTTTGTTTGTTTTGTTTTTACAGTGTATTTCATTAAATAACATTCTAGAAAACTTGTAATACAAAAAACATCTTTGCAATTATCAATGTAATCAATCAACTAGGTAAGGCGATAACTATTAGTTTATTTTTTTTTACCCTATTCACCTGCAGTGTCTGGCCTTAGTAACTTTGCGAGTATCAACTTATTCTACTAACTCTAACCCTAACCAGTCTACAAATACTCTGAGTGTTAGTTGCATGTAGTTGCAAAGTTACTTACAATTAGTAGAATGTCTACAGTGGACTATCAAAATCATATATATCCAGTATTCTTCATGACACTGACCTGTGTAAGTCTTTAACATTAATGTTAATAAAAATATATATATATATTTTTTTTATGTATATATATATATATATATATAAAGGTGACAGCTCAGGTGACAAAATCATTGGAGGTTATGAATGTTCGCCCCATTCCCAGCCCTGGCAAGTGTACCTTAGTGATGGGAGAATCGCATGTGGAGGATCTTTGATTAATAAAAGATGGATTCTGTCTGCTGCGCACTGCTCATTCTCGTGAGTATATAACCTCACTTTTTTATTTTAGCAGTCTTCATTTTTCTTATAGAGTACTTATTTATTTAAAAAAGGACAAAATGCCAATTATTAATAGGTTTCCTCTTTCTTAACATGTTCACTGTAATTGCAGGATTTCTAAACCAACACATTCAGTTCATTGATGAGAGTCCATTACACACCCAGTGCTACTTTTGAATATTGTAGTTTTTCAATGCATTTGTGCACAGTATTTAAATGTGCCTCTTTTCTGCATTCAAGAAATAATCAACATACCACTCAGCATACTAATGCTGTATATATGTAGCAATAGCCAAAAATACATTGTATGGGTCAAAATTATACATTTATATATATATATATATATATATATTCTTTATTTATGCCAAAAATCATTAGGATATTAAATAAAGATCCATGAGGATATTTTGTAAATTAATTTCCTAACGTAAATATATCAAAACGTCATTTTTGATTAGTAATATGCATTGCAACTTTAAAAGGCAATTTTCTCAATATTTTGATTTTTTTGCACCCTCAGATTCTAAATTTTCAAATAGTTGTATCTCGTCCAAATATAGTCAAATCCTGACAAATAACATCAATGGAAAGCTTGTTTATTCAGCTTTCAGATAATGTATAAATCTCAATTTGGAAAAAATCGACACTTATGACTGGTTTTGTGGTCCAGGGTCACATATATCAATATATATCATACTACGTGAAACACATGTCAGACTATTCACAAACCTAATATGTACCTGATTAGAGCTGAGTAAAATATGAGTTCCTTGTCAAACAGACGTCATCGTCTCCGCATCCAACTGGGAAAGCACAATTTGTTGGTTTATGAAAACACAGAGCAGTGGATCAAGGCAGAGAAAATCATTCCTTACCCGACATATAATAATCGGCCTCATAACAATGATGTCATGCTGATCAAGCTGAGAAAACCTGCCATCCTCAACAACTACGTGAAGCCAATCCCTCTGATCAAGAACTGCTGTTTTAAAGGGAAGTGGTGCTTGGTTTCTGGATGGGGCACAACTGGAGGTGAGATGGCAGAGTAATGAAAATATCATATATTTTTTTATACACTTTAATTCAAGTAGCAATTACTTTTTTTTTATTGTGAGAAAAAAAAATCTGAATTTTGAGTATCTCAGAATTTTGACTTTTTTTTTATATTTCAAAATTCTGACTTTATATCTTGCAATTCTGAAACCCTGAAAAGTCTGAATTGTGTGATATCGACTAAGAAATGTGAGATAAAAACAGGTAATTAGTGTGTGTGTGTGTGTGTGTGTGTAGCACTTTTAACAATACAGATTGTGTCAAAACAGCTTTACAGTATTAAACAGGACAATAGTGTGTCAATAATGCAAAGTAAAAGTCAGTTCATCATTGAATTCAGTGAAATCATCATTCAGTTCAAATTCTATCTGTGCAATCAAGTTGACAAAAGCGCTGCAAATTAAGTGTCCCTAACTAAGCAAGCAAAATGTCCCCCAATAAGCTTCCATAACCATTAGATGAAGTTTTAACACTGTTCATGTTCTTTTTCCAGCTGGCCGTGCTTCTACCCTGCAGTGTTTGAATTTGCCTGTACTCTCAAAGAATACATGTAGGTATGCGTACGGTAGCATAATAACTGAAAACATGTTCTGCGCCGGATACATGCGGGGAGGGAAAGACTCGTGTCATGTATGTCATCGACTTCCTTTTTATATGCGCTGTACATTTATATACAAATGCACAGATCTGTCCTTTTCATTTTCCGATTTTCTTCTCAGGGGGATGGTGGTGGCCCTGTGGTGTGCAACGGGAAACTGCAGGGTGTTGTTTCCTTTGGCAGAGGCTGTGCTCGACGAGGTTATCCTGGGGTGTATGTTGAGTTGTGCCGCTACACTAGCTGGATCAAACACACCATTGCTACTAACTAACTGCTTGTTCAGCCTGGTCCTTTACCAGTTCATTATTCCAGTTACCTGTATTAAAAATTAAGCATGAGATGTGCACGTGTTTGTGTCTTTTCTATTTATATAGACAGTATGTCTCAAATGTTGCTCCCCAGCTCTAGAACTGTGCAGATACAGCATCACAATGAACCCAATCATGTGCAATATCACAAAACCTCCAGAGTACTGACAACAGGGCCATCTGCTGGCTCGAAAAATATATAGCAGCCATAAAGCCTGCAAATGTTTCTTCAACTGAAAATGAGAAATGTTTTCTTTTTTCAGCAGATGTAATTTCTTATTACATACAGGGAGTTGACAAAAAGTCTTACAGTTATGAACAATCACTTATTCAGGAAAATAAAAAGTTATCACCGCAAAAACGTTTAGTTTCCACTACAAATACCGTTACAAACATTACACACCATCAACTTTTAACCATTAAAACTATTAACAGTGGTTTCCTGTATTGTGTTTTGTGACATGTTCCATTAGGATTTATTGGTTTTAACAAGCCACCAATAGAAGGTGACCAATTACCAGTAGAGACCAACAGGGTCATTACAGGTTTCATTAAAACCAATACAAGTTCCATTATAACTAGTAAAACCATTACAAATGATGTCATGGTGTCTATTGTTTCTTTTTTCAGCAGGTAGGGGAGGAACAGAAACACAAATATTTTAATTTGTATTTTGAAGATTCAAGGACAACATAGAGGTCTAGCCAGTAGCTAAAACGAATTTATTTACACAGAATCTTAAACTTACCTACATTCAACACAAATACAAACGTTTCCCACCCGACGCTCCAGAGAGATTGTTTGGATCAGTAGCCACGCCCCAAACTCTCGCTATTGGCTGCGCGGAGGTGTGCCAATCATTTGATTACAATTTAGTTCTCTTGAAGTTCTGTCCACATCCTGATAGCAATAAATAATTAAATTATAATTACCTTGATAACTAAATAGCAATAAATAATTATAGTTGCCTAAAAAACTGAGAAAAAATATCTACCCCACCTTTACTGATGTGGAACAATATGAGGTTAAATAATGACATAATGTTTGTTTTTGTTTTTTTTTGTTTAATTATCATTTTAAGTATACATCGTAAGATTTCGATGTATAAATGGTTAGAAATATATCGAAGCCAGTGTAAAGGAAATAATAACGTTATTATGTTGATACACTCGTGCCTGATGAAAGAACAGCGTGTTGGTAGAATTCCACCAGAAAACAGTAGATGGAGACATTGAGCAGATCAAGAAGAGCCACAATGTTGATTTGAGAGATTCTTAACAGACCCCTCTAATGACCTCAACTGAAATGTCACAGTGAAACCCCTTGACACTTTTCCTCTTCTCTGCCTTTCTCTTTTAGTCTGTGCAATCTGTAGCAGGTCAGATGGTGTGGAGACTAATCTGTGTCCAATTTGGCTCAAAACATTTTGCACGACTATGTGCATTTCAGACTTTTAATTTGCTCTGCTCACATGTCTGTCTCTGACTGGCTACTATTTCTGCTGGTAAAACTTCTCCAGGGTTAAAGTCCTAACGCTACTGTAAGGAGCTTATCTCTTGCCTTTCTCCAGCCTGCAAGTACACACCTGATACAAACATCTTTTGAAAGGTGAGTTTAAATAAACTGATTTTGCTGAACTTGTAAAGTGAATCTGCAGTGTTTACAGGTGTCTGATGGTGTCTATAAAACAAAAGCCTGTACTTTTTTTGACTAACAGCACAGTTAACTGCTTTCTTTAGGTAAATAGATTGTGTTAGTGACTTTGAATGCATTAGTGAACACTACTGCAACTCTAGTAACATTTAAGTTTCTTTTCTTCTGTTGGTTACAGCTAAATGCAAGATTAATTGACGAGCAATAATAGGCCTACATAGCGGCTGCTTTTTTACTTTATTTTCAGTGCACAAACCATAGCAGAAATAAAAATCTAAAGATCTTATTACTGGCTTATTTGAACATTCCGTCAATGTAAGTCTATGGGATTTTTTGGTGGTTTTGACAGTCTGCTTTAAGAAAATCGTAAGACGGATCAGTTAGAAAAGATATAGTAACCCGAGTCAGAGCAGTCTGAAGGTCTGGGCTGAGTTTGGTGGTTGTAGCTTAAAAGTTCTAGGAGGAGATACACTATAAAATTTAGTCTCAGAAGAAGAAGAAGAAGAAGAAGAAGAAGTTTAAATAGAATAACAGTAAGCTGGCTTTTTCAAGCCAACTTAATTACTTTTTTTGAAAAAAAAAAACAACATCTGTAAGAAAATATATGTATTCAAACTGATAATATTACATTAATACTAATGAGGTTAAAAAACAAAAACAAAAAACAAACACCCACACACAGACCTCAACAATTTGTACATGAACACTGGAAGAGAAATTCGAAGTATGGGGCCAAACACAACACAAGACCATAAGTAACTAAACATAATACCAAAATCAACAACAACAACGTAAATGAAAATAAGAAAAATAAGGTATGGGTCTGAAACACGCACATATTATTTTTTTTGCCCAATTCTGAATTATAAAAAAGCATGAATCCAACTTCAACTTCAAGGCATTTTTAAAGTAATTGTTTGTTTTAATATTATTACAATTGTTATTGAGGGATTTGTAAATATGAATTAATCTATTTTTTAAGCAAAAATGTTTGTTTATTGTTTCGGCATTATTTATTTGAGCCTTAAGAATTTTATGGTGTTAAACTGCCATGTGGACATAAAAAAAAAATGTTACACTTACTAATGGCTCTGAGTTTTTGTCTCAGATACCGCACAACACATCCTCATGTCATCACTTACACAGAACACGTGTGTAAAGTGCTTTATCTAAGAGCTTTCTGAAAACACATTCAGGCTCTTAGAAAACAGCACTGTTACTTAGTTAGACCAATACCAACATGTAATTGTGTTGTAGTCACAAAAGTAACCGATAAAATATCAAATCAATTTACAAACAGCATATACAAAGGCAATAAATTAATCAAAAGTTATATCAAATTTAGAACTGTTTAATGTAAAAAATATGATGGAAGAAAAAATCAAGCAAAGCAATTTTGAAACGATTTTTGAAATGATTTTAAAGACTAAATGAAATGATATAACACATAAATCAGATTTAGTGAAACCTAAGAGAATTTCTTAAAAGTGTCTTTCTTAATGACTTAAATTTTGAAAACAACAACAATGGGAGGTTCTCAAAGGAGAGAAAAGTGCAAAGAAGTCCGGGAAAACAGTGTTGAGTACTCCTACTAGCTCTGCTAGTAACGTTGACAGCGGTCTACAAGCAATGGAGCGTTGTGATAATGCTTCTGCAGCCGGGGTACTAAAGGACAACCTGCACAATTATTGTGATCATAATTATGATTCTGAGATTATGCTGCTGGAGAAGATAATTCCGCCACTTCCCGATACTCCATGCAATTCTCCGGCAGGTAAACTTAGGAGAACAGGTAAAGTAGACGCAGCAAATATTTCTACACAACTCTCTGAGCTCTCAGAGTTGGTGAAAAACAGATCAGATGGATTAGAAAAGTTGATTGGCGAAAACTCACGGCAAAGACATGAAAGAAGAGATCGGCAGGAATACGGCACAAATTTCTGGAGTGATGGAAACTATCAAGTTCATCTGCAGTGAGGTGAAAGATTTGAAAGAAAGAGTTGATCTTATTGACTCATGCACAAAGAAAGAAGAGATCATTTCCACTGACGCTTACACTCGTAGATGGGACTTGAGAATCCACGGAATTCCAGAGAAAGAAAGAGAAAATGCCCGTCAGGAAGTCAATCAATGTGTGCCAACGCCTTCTACCACAATTTAAGGATAAATTTCCCGATGTCGTTGATGTGGCACATCGTCTTACCCACAGAATAAAAGTGGTGGGATTATCTTCCAGTTCACCTCGCACTTTTACCGAGATGCTGTTTGGCGTGCCGCCAAAGATGCTGACTTTCTGACTGAGAAATCACCTAAAAATCACCGGCTGATAGAGCAAGGAGGAGTAAGTTATGGCCTACAGTTAAAAAAGCCCGAAAAGAGAACAAACGGGCTTTCTTCATCGGTGGACGCGCATTTGTAGATGGTATGGAAATATTTCCTCCTGACTAAAAGTTAATGGATTTGACTGGATCCACCCTGATTGCTTTTCCTGAGATGATCTTGGGATTGTTGTGTGGATCACAGCATCTTTAGGACTTCACCTTGATCCAGCTTTTTCCTCTTTTCTCTCCCTCCATTTTTGACGTTATTGTACTTGAATGGTTCATTTAATTCTGGCTATATAAAGGGATTGTTGTCCTCATCCCTTTTTATTAAGTATCTGACCAGGTTCTCTTTTACAGTGATACTTAATCTTTATACTTGTTCTTAGGTCTTGTTCTGTTTTTGATCATTGTTATGTATATATTTTTTTTCCTTGTTTTTTTTTTCTTCTTATGTCCTTGTCTGTCATTTCTTTAAATTGTAGAGGGCTACGTAATATTCTTAAGCGTAAGGCAGTTTTTTTGTATCTTAAATGTTTTAACACAGACCTTTGCTTTCTGCAAGAATCTCATTCAACTGTACAAGATGTCAATTTATGGAGGTCACATTGGGGCTTAGAAATATGGATGTCTCATGGAAATTAACATTCTGCCAGTGTTTGTATTTTAAAAAATAATTTTATTGGAAAGATTTTATCTACTGATTGTGATGGTAATGGTCACTACATTTTACTTGCTTTACAGTCTGCAAATTTGACATCTGTTATTGCCAATATTTATGGGTATAACAAGGTTTACTTTGATAAATTAGGAATATGTTTAATTCATATGTTATCTAAATTCCCAAACTCTTCCTTAATTCTCTGTGGTGATTTCAATGTAGTTTTAAATAATACCTTAGATAGATGGCCCCCTCAACCTACTAATGCTAACTCTGACTACTTGTTATTCTTTATGCAAAAATTTTCAGTTGTCGATGTGTGGTGAGAAACACATCCCATGCAAAGAATGTTTACCTGGAACAATAATTCACTTTCTAGTCAATCCCTACTTGATTTTTGGCTAACCTCAGTAGAATTATCAAATATAAAGACCGATATATTTCCCTCTCTGTTTTCTGATCATAAGGCCATTTTTATCTGTGTTTCACTTGTATCTTCTACTATGAGTAAAAGGCCCTCATAATGAAAACTTAATATTTCAGTTCTTCAACATAATGAAGTTCAAATTAAACTTAGAAAATTAAAATTAGAAGAAAATAATGAAAATCAAATTATGGCTAGAATTACTTTATGTACTTTATTACGTAAAAAATAGAAGATCTTACTGACTCAGAGAGAATTGAGCTTATAGATCAGAAACATCACTTAGAAGATATACAGTATATAAACAGAAAGCTGAAGGTGCCTTCATCAGATCTCGTCGTAATTGGTTAGAGGAGGGTGAGCAGAATTCTGCCTATTTCTTTAGGCTGGAAAGGCAACGAGTTAAAAATTCTATTCAGCAACTGTGTATTGATGGGAAGGTAACTGATGACTTTAAAGGGGTCACTAAGTTCACTTTTTCATGTTGTTTGAACATTATTGTGTGTTGGCAGTGTATGTACAAATCTACCCTATAATGATAAAAATCCATGCAGTGGTTTTTAATTAATCTGTAAAAATAATATCCCCTTTTTCAAATCGAGCCGTTCTCAGATGCCTGTCGTTGTGGCGTCACACCCACAGAGGACACTCCCACCATAGTTGATTGACATGAGCGTTTTACCTCAGACCAGCTGTAACAGTCCGACCTCTTTGTTTCGATGCCAGAGCAGGGATGTAAGTTAGACAAGAATATCTCCGATTGAGTTGATTGAGGTGTTGTGTTGCTGGATGTAATAATGAACATAGTGGTCGTCATTTACTCCCGACATCTGAGCTGCTGAAGATGCAGTGGATTACGTTTGTTTGTGAAGGGAATGCGCCTCCCAATCTACATATATCCGTCTATGTTCACGCAAATCATTTGTGATCCAGCTTCACCTACAGCAGGAGTGTGTACAAGCGTTTTTTATTAATCTTTGCGATCACCTTTCCTAATAAAGTGCTAGTTAGCAAGTTTAGCGGCTAAATGCGGCTAAAGTGAATAGGCTCGTCACTCCACAGAGAGAAGAGAGGGACGGGGCGAGCAGAGCTCATTTGCATTTAAAGCAGCCTCGACCAGAATGAGATGATTTTTGCAGAGCTGATTTTGGCAAGGTAAAAAGGGTGTTGTTTTACCATTGAGAATTTTTAACCAAAGTATATATAGACTTTTCATTAAGACCCTAAAGAATCATATCAACTTCCATATTCAGCATCCGATGACCCCTTTAAGGTAATTGCAGATTTTTGTGCCAGATTTTATAAGAATTTATATTCCTCTAAATTTTCTCAGGAATCAGCAACTGAATTTTTTGATTCCTTATCGCACATAAAAAAAAAAAAAACTGTGGTGAAGATTGTTGTCTATGTGTCAGGCATTCACCACAGCCACCTCCATCTGCCACACCTCTAGCACCACCCACTCGTTCATCATCACCCGAATTCTGATACGTTGTACCTGGACCTCGTTGAGCCACGCCCTATAAATAGAACTCTCCCTCAGTCACACATTGTCTGGTCTACCATTCACATGCTGATTTCTACTCCTGTTGCCAATTCCTTGTGGACTCTGTGGCGTGGCTCATTCCTTGGACTCGAGTTCCTCTCAATATCTCAAGAGCATTCAGTTAAGAACTTCTTATGCTACTTCATGCTTTGTCATTTTACAAATTCGTTTGTTAATAAACTCTTGGATTGGATTGCCACTCATCTCTTGTCTCCTCCGTCCTCCTGTGTGAGTGTGACAATGTGATGCACCTATTAGTCTTTCAGAAATTGGTGACTCAATCAGTAATCAAAAAAGTAACAAATCCCCCGGTACCGATGGGCTATCTGCATTTATATTTATATTTTAGATTTATAAAGCGTTTAATCAAAAATTGGCTCCTTTCTTACATAAAATGTTTTCAGAGAGTACTGAAAAAACAACGCTTCCTCCCTCTTTATGTCAGGGGGTAATAACTTTAATTCCTAAGTCCAATAGAGATCCTCTTTGAATTGAAAATTGGTGCCCGATTTCTTTATTGAATACTGATTATAAAATTTTTGCCTTATAAAAATAAGGCAAAAATTTAGCAAAGAGATTAAAATCCATTCTTAATAATATAATTGATGAGTGCCAATCAGGTTTTATACCCCAGAGACATGTATATCTAATAATATACGCCTGATCTTAGATTTGCTGGATTACTCGGATCTTATTTCCACTGACAGTTTTATCTCTTTCTTGACTACTACAAAGCATTTGATTGTTTAGAACATAATTTTATGTTACAGGCTTTGCACAGACTTGGTTTTGGTAGGTTTTTTTTTGCAAATGTATTAAAATGCTTTATCATAATGGGAATAGCTCTATCCAACTTACTAATGGCACTTCTCCTAGATTTTCTTTAAAACGTGGCATAAGGCAAGGTTGTCCCATCTCCCCATATCTTTTTCTAATCGCTAAACAAAGAGAGTCTTGTGAAGGGAATTTCTATTGCTGGAACGGAATTAATTATTAGCCAACTGGCAGATGATACTGTAAAAATATATATAATAATCTTTGGTTATTAAGAGATTTATTACTGAAAGGCAGGACTTTGCTTACTAAAGCAGAAGGTATCTCTAGATTATCCTATGCTTCTCATTCTTTATATATTGATAAACCTCCCAGTAAGATGACGTGATGTTGCTCATATTTCTTTGGAAAAATAAAACTCATTATATTAGAAAATCAGTTATTTAAAATTCTTATAATAAGGGCGTCTTAAATTTTATTGACTTTGATTCTCTTAATAATACCTTAAAAATGAATTGGCTAAAACTCTTTCTCCACAATCAATCTTTTATTTGGAGTATAATCCCACAATATATCTTTTATCAATTAGGACGTATATATTTTTTTATGAATGTGTAATTATTCTATTAGTAAACTTCCTATCAAACTTTCCAGTTCCCATCAGCAAATGCTTTTGGCTTGGAAACGTATTTATAAGCACAATTTCTCGCCACATCGTTTTTTTTTTATTTTTTTTTTTATTTGGAACAACTGTAATATTTTACATAAGAGGAAATATTTGTTTCTTGAAAACTGGTTCAGTAATAGAGTGATGTTAGTGAATCCATTATTTGACAATGATGGCAATTTGTACAGTTATTCTGATTTTATTTCAAGATATCACTTTTCCATATCTAAGAAAGAATTTAATAGTTTTAAAGGCCATCTCTTCGGAAATTTGTATGCTCTTTAGAAATATTAACAGTGGCTCATCGATTTCTGTTTGCCCTCCTAGCCCTGATTCCACTGTGGTTTGTTCTATTTGTTTCTCTGTTCAAAAACCCAATCACAAAATCAGGTCTTTATTTTTGGACCTTGTTATTTCAAATCCTTTCTCCATTTCTTATTGGAACAACCTTTTTGATGGTATTAAGTGGACGTATGTTTGGTTACTCCCTCAGAAATTTTTCCCAACAAATGAAGTTAAAGAAGTATTCTATAAAATAATTCACAGATTTTATCCAGTCAAGAAGTTTTTGCAGAAATTTCAAAAACGAGATCGGATACGTCTTGTTCTTTCTGTGAAATTTCTTTTTTTACCCTTGTGCTAAAGTCAGAGCATCATCAGCTGTGCAGACTGTGCTGTATCAGTCTCGGCTCATAATAAAGAGCATATTTATTGACACATCCGTCATCCATCTGTGCTTTCTTAAAGATGGCCTGTCAGGGACTGGCGACGGGCGAAACCATCCACATGCTGAAAGCGGAGTCTGAGTCTTTGAAAGCCAAACTAGAAGAGGAGAGAGCCCAAACTACACGACGTCGAGCATGAGTAAAACACTCAGCGGCTGTGTGTCAAAACCCAGCGAGCTGACTAGCTAGACTGCATTCATGGACATCACCGCTAATGCAAGGAATACCCAAATATGGCGTATATATAGGCACCTCTTTTTGAAATACAGCAATATCTGCAAAATACCAGGTAAATGTAAGACATTAATGCATTTATTCAATGTAAATATGATCTAGTATGCAGAAAATCATGTGGACATTTTAATATATTACAAGGAACAGGTGTTATGGATCAACTGGGGATCATGTTAACTGGGATTCGTCACATGTGAAATTGCACAGATTAAAAACGTGTTTCACTAGTTGTATACATTTGGTATGCAAAATAAAGCGCTTTATTTGCCTGCGTATTTCACACAATTTTAAGGAAGTTTCCCATGCTTCCATGTTACGCTCACAAACCACGCCCACGTTAACATGGGACAGTCGTTTCAATGAATGATCAAACTCCTTAACGAACTGAAGTGAAAGTGTAAGTATTTTCTTTTCAATATCTCTGTATAGCATTGTATCTGTAGTGTACTGTCATATGTGTTCTAATGAACAAATATAGATTCAGTTGAAATTAGCAGAAAAGCAAACAAGAATTGCAAAGATCATTAGGTTTTTTCTGACAAGTCTTGTAAGATTGTTCCTAATCAAATGATTAATTTTCTGAGTCATTACCTAATATTAAAGAAAAGAAAATAATAAAAAATAACATATGCTTTGGCTTGAGTTTAAGTGATTTTACACTTTTTTTATTATTATTATTTTCTGAGATCTCCTGATTGCTCTGATGCCTCTGTCTCCTCTTCCCTGGACATATGACTGATTTATGACTGATCTGAAATCAACATTTTGCATAGGATTAGATCTCTGTTTAGACCAATTCATGACTCCTGCTTTTCTTTTTTTACATACTACATCCTGGGCTCTCGCCAGACGACTTGTGTTTTTAACAGTAGAAAACGTGATGAACAGATTCAAAAGCCAAACCCTATAATATGTGTGATGAACACAGGAAGGTATTTTTTATACAATTCCTATTAGCTATATGTATGTAACATTTGTGGCATGTTTACATTTACAAGGTGACAAAGTTTTTGACAAGTGTTTAACAGTTAAAAATGAACCATGCTGTAGGGAACTTTCTTACTGACTCAGGTTCCGTTTCCAGTTTCCATACTGTCTTTTGTCCTGTGACAACCACGCAGTGGCAACCACAACTTTTTCACGTTGAACATATGATACTGTGTTGGTGAATTATTACATATATGGCTAATATTCCAAGAGACAGTATACATTACTAACCTCATAATCATTTTGCACCTCACATGAATGAGATTCCTCTCTCCTAAACATCAATTAGAATAGGATAAGCTTTATTATGTACTTTATTGCAGACTTATTAAACTGAAAATATGACGTATATTCAATTTTATAAGTGAAATGTAATGAGCAGGGGCCTCTTTATATGTAATATAACTTCGAATTATGTCAGTTATCTTCATTTCAGTGGTAACAACCTCAATAACACCTGTAAAGAGATGACAACAAAACGCCTGCAAAAACGTCAGATGATCCCAACTCTGAATTGGCATGCAAATCTGCAAAATTATCATTATGATCACAATGTGTTCTGAGGCAAAATGATTGATTTGTGAAAAGAATAGACGTGATCGCCGCCGTCATCCACCGTCCTGTGCTGCTGCAGTCTGTCTGTGCACGAATTCAAAAAATGCCGCCAGCCTTTTGACAGCCTTGTTGTGAAATGTCATTGACTCTTGGGTGTCTTGTGACCGATTGCGTCATGCTGTTGTAAAATGTCATTGGCTCTTGTGTGTCTTGTGTCCGAACGCGTCACGCTAATGTTCAGGAGTATCTTTTTAAATGAGATGTGAGCACGTTATGGAGCGGGATCATTTCAGCGATTAAAACCTTCAATCTTTGCATAAAGAGAGTGTATGGCTTCAGAAGACCTGGAATACAATAGTACTTGTTTGTAATGCTTTTATACTGGTTGTTTATGGTCAGTTTTTGCAATAAATACCTGTGACTGTACTTATATTTGTCTGCTACGTCTTTTATATTGTTTAGAAATGGGTAGGTTTAGGGTAGGGGTGGGTTTAGGTGCTCCAATGAAAGTATACATTTATATAAAAATATTTTTATTTATTACAAGTGCATGCAAACCATTAAATTAAGACAAATAACTAAAAAAACAATGGAGGACCCTGTGCGTTGAAAAATTACGCTAAAGGTGTCCTGACCAAGCGTCAATATGTGACGAGGTGGGAGTGAGAACGTGCTGCTAAATGACATCATTATGTAATCAATGCAAAACTGCATAGAATAATAGAGCATATAATTACATTTTATGTATTTTCTTATTAACTATACATTCTGAACAATTATATTCTTAAGCAGTGTATTGGTAGTTAGTATTCTACACTTTAAGTCTGTAAAATAGGGCACAGTGCAATGTTAATTTGAAGAAATTTTGTACATGTTTTTTTTTTTTTACCTGAATTTAAAATTACACATTGTATTTTGTGTTCTCAGGTTACAACTTAGAAATTAACAGTGTTTTTTTTTTTCCATCTTCCAACATATTTTAAGTGACTGCCAAGTGCAAGCAGAAACTATTAACAAGGTGTTATCATTAATGAACAATTATTATTAAACAGCTGCATCTTGCAACTTAATTCACGTGATATGTGTCCTGCTAGACACCTTTGATTTCCAATTTTTGTGTCACAGTTGCTAAAAGTTGGCAGATGCATTTTAAAAATAGCTAAATTTGTTGCTTGGTGCTTTTTGAAGAAAAAGATGCTAGGGCAGTCTAAAATGTTGCTAAATCTAGCAACAAAATTGCTACGTTGGCAACAGTGTATCTAGCTCAGTGTATTCACTCTAAAGGTTTCTAATTAAAAACAATCCGTGTTGGTAAACAGACTCTAAAAAGCAGAAAAAGAGCTAATGGACGAGCGCCATTGAAAATCTCAGGACCGACATCTCATGGTTACTGGTTAAAGCTGTATGGCAGGACTGTTCTATATTGTTAGATCACAGAGTGTTACTGTTGATCCACTGTACAGCCTAAACCCAGGATAGAGCGGATGAGTGAATTTGGTCTGGACTCTCTGGATGAGCGTCATTGTGTCAGAGATGCTGTAGAAGGACAGAGTTCCTGCACTGTGATCCACAAACACTCCTATTCTGCTGCTGATGCGCTTTACAGGCAGATCAGTCTCCATATTATTGTGTCTGAATGAGTATCTGGAGTTGGTGCAGAACAAACTCCAGGACTGTTTGTTCCCTTTCGGCTGATGTGTTTATATGACAGCGACACACCCACGTCACCACTGCACTCCACCTCCCAGTAGCAGCGTCCCTCCACACAGCACCTGATAATACACCTCAAATCTGTCTGGATGTTCAGGATAACGCTGGACTGTGTCAGCGTATGCAGCCGACCTGTTCCTCTCCGACAGACGGATGTGTTTGTTTACGGTGTTTGGATCAAGAGTGAACTGATGAGAATCTGATGGAAATCAAATATATTAGAGATCAGAAAACATTTAAATACTAAATTTGTTGTTTTCATGTAGCTGATCATGAAAAGCTCATTTACATTACGCTTTACAGTATGTTTATCTGTCAGTGTTTTGAGTCCAATCTCTAAAAATTCAACTAGAAGGGAAAGGTTTAATAAATTAATTTTACAGTTTGCCCAGGTACAATCATGATTAAAATTCATTAATCAGTTTAATTCACCTTTGTTTAACATGTGAGTCAATTGTGCAAGCCTGTAAGTTCTTTTCGCTCTATGGGAGACAGATGTTCTTGTGCTTATAAGATATTGTTTGCTCATCTTTGCCCACTGGATATTAATTTCATTCTGTAAACTTTCTGAACCATTATTTCTGCTTGTATCTCTGAATATTGGTTTTCTGTTGTTCTATTTAAACTCCTTAAATATACTTGAACACCCAAATGCCTTCCTGCATACTAACCTTTAATCTAATATTAAAGGCCCAATGCATTTGTAATTATGCCACCGGTGTTTATTATATTTTATATATTATAATTATTTTCTTTTTGTTTGTTTTTCGTTATCTTGCCTTCTATAGACCAATTATCTGTTTGTAAACATTCGGGATGCGCGCACATTGGCTGCAGAAAACCCAGGAGAGATAACCTTTATGGCTAAAGAATTAATTGGATATGGTACAAAATAGTTAGATTTTAAAAGATTATAGAATATATTGATTAGATGTCACTTTCAAAATGTTCTCTGCATATTACAAGAGCTTGTCACCCAGCGATAAGCACTGTTATTCAACCAAATTGACGTTAGATAGTGGGATAGTCTCACAGATCCGAAACGGGGATGTTGTTTTGTGGGCGGTTCAAGTAGCAGTCTATATGGAGGCCAGGGTTGCGAGATTTTCACAACAAAACCTGCCCAATTGCTACTCAAAACTAGCCCAAAACTAGCCCAATCGTGTTTCGAGGGGTGTCCCCGTTAAAAATCGCATTCCGGGGGATAAAATACAAATTTTTTTTGTCAAGGTTTCTATGGTAAATTCACATTTTAGGGGCTAAATACGACGTTATCGGGGTCGCTTCAACCCGGGGTAGCTTCAAATGACGCCTTTGACGACCATATTCTATAAAAAAAAAAAATTATTTGCATTCCGATTTTTAAAACAAAAGGCACAAAAATATATTTTTTCCTCTTATTCCATGAATTTTACCCGTTTACCTACACTTGTTAGCCTACCAGTGTTTTTCTGAAACCACCATGCACGTGCAGCTGCAAGTGACGTAAATGTGGCGTCTACACCAAATTGGTCTATATTTAAACTTTTTTTTTTTTTATTTTGCAACTTACATTGTAGGAAGTCCTTTCTGGTCCTTAGAACAACGTTGATGTGTTTAGCTGTGAAAATATACATAAACTGGTCATTCTCTGTAACGGAGACTCCAGGGAAGCATGATAGATCCAAGTGCGAGCTTTATTACACAGATCGTAGTCAAGACAGGCAGGGTCAATCACCAAACAAACAGTAATACGTAGGCAAAACGATAGCGTAATCCGGAAAAACAGGCAGAACGTCAAAATACCAGTGAGCAGTCCAAAAAGTAACAAATAAACAAGGCAATGGAACAAGGCAAAAACTATGGCATGGAACAAAACCATGGCAAAAACAAGGCAATGAAACAGGAAAAACCGCTTAATAGAGTCCACACAACAAAACAATACTTCGCAGCTTCCTGTTTGATAATGGCCTCCTTTTATTGCCACCAAACAGGAAGTTACCAGTGAAGCAGCAGAGGGAGCAGCAACAGTCAGTCAGTGGGTGAGGGCTCCCTCTGCTGGCGTGGCGTTACATTCTCAAGAAAAAAATTATACAGTATTCAACATTTGAAGTGGATCAAAAAAGTTCATCAAAGTTGTCCTAAGAGAAGAACAGATATTATTTTAGTTTTAGGACAACTATGATGAAAGGTTTTGATCCACTTCAAATATTGACCGTGCTGTAGTATAATGTACAGTACAACCACCCAAATATCTGTAATGATGTCTAATGTTTTCTTAGGTTTTCAACACAACATTAGATGAAACAGCATTTTTTTTTCATGGTAAACAAATGTTTAGTGCTTTACCTACCAGAAATCCTTTTGATTTCCTCTTTACAGAATTTCTCAATTTTCTCTCTCATTTGACAGATAGACTGTCTTATATCATTAACAGGGAGAGGTGAGGTGATTGTTATTCTCTCTGTTGGTTCAAGGGGTGCAGATAGACACTGAAATCCCTACCAAAAAAAAAAAAAAGGAGAAAAAATCAAAACAAATAAAAAACAGACACAGTCAAATATGTTCAGTTTTTTGTTGATGTCTCTTCAGTGATATGCCATAGTAATCTAACACTTGAAAAGACGCTTTATAACACTTTAACTAGAGCTGGTAGATGATGTCAAATGTCCTGTTTCACAACATTTTTTTTTATCCCAGTTACCTGCAGGAAATGGATGTGATCATCTGTGTGTTTAAGTTGCTCCAGCTCAGCATTTCTCCTCCTCAGATCATTGACCTCCTGCTCCAGTCGCTCCAGGAGTCCTTCAGCTTGACTCACCGCAGCCTTTTCCTGATCTCTGATCAGCCGTGTCACGTCAGAGCGGTTTTTCTTAATGGAGCGAATGACCTCAGTAAAGATCATCTCGTTTTCCCTCACTGCTGCCTGTGCAGATCGCTGTTAGACACACATCACAATCACAGCGGTTACAGTGGGGCCGCAAGGTCTTTAGCGCTAAAGGAAAGATCTAACTGTCTCTGCGTTTGTTCTTTTCCTCTCAGCACTCACCTTATGAGACTCCACAGCGTCTCTCAGCTCCTGAATGTCTTTCTCCCGCTCCCAGATTCTCTGCTGGAACTTCATCTGTGTCTTTGTCAAGTAGCTCTATAGAACATAGAACAACACAAGAAATGTTTCAGAAAAATACAGAGGCACGAGAAGTGAGCACAATGTCCAAAGACTGTGTGGCTGTGAGACACTTATAATTGAAATGTTCTTAGATGTTCTCAAAACGTTAACACAAAAAATAATATTACGCATAATTTATGAAATGATCTATTTTTTTTAATAAACAATTTTCTTTAAATGTTATTACTTGATTTAGAGCATTCAGAGAACATTAAACAGTCCCAAAATGTTTGCAAAATGATATGGTATATTCACTTAACATTTACATAATTTACAAAAAACTGCAATATTAAAAAAAAAAAAAAAACGGATGTTTTGAATTAAGTTGAATTGAACATTCAGAAAAGTTTTTATAACAGTCCTTGATTATAATTGACGGAGATGCATTTGAAACTATTGTACAACTGGTGGGTTATTACGACTCAGTAATCATTATGATAATAAAAAATATACTTCAATAAAATGTTTTTTTTTTTTTTTAAAAAGTTTTAGCATTTAGCATTTTCTGTGTCAGCATTTACTGAGATTCATCTTGCTCTTGGTAAATTAAACACATCAAAAGAAGTCATGTTTAGCTTCAGCAAGAATATGTTGAGATATGTTGTCTGATATGTTGAGATTTACATAATAATGATCAATAATGACCATGTAAAGAACATTTACCATTATATGGAGAAAACACACAGTGTGAACATGTAAAATTGTGTCATGCATACAGAGATAAAAATACATGCAGTGAATGCTTTCACATGTAAATATGTTCTGCATAATGTATTTGTCTCTTTAGCTCCACCTGCACCTGTACTTTCATATTTACAGGCCTACAGGACCTCTTGTTCCCGTATAACAGACGAGACCAAAGTGCAGATGATGATTTGGCTGATGATTTTGGGCTTGTTTTGTATTATTCGGACGTTTTGCTAAACGTTGTAGTTGGCGGAGCGGCGGCACTAATCAAACACGCGCAGACGGGGAAAGCGTTAAGCTTCGACAGCGCGTATTTCGAACGGCGCTGCCTAGCATCCATCTGGCGAATCTCCGCTCTCTACCCAATAAAACGGACGAACTACTTCTGCTCACTCGGACAAATAAGGACTTTTCAAACTCCGCTGCCCTGTGCTTCACGGAAACCTGGCTGAATGACGCGATGCCGGACGGCGCGCTTCATCTGCCGGGCTATCAGCTGTTTAGAGCGGATCGCGACGCAGAATCAACGGGGAAATCGCGTGGCGGAGGGACGTGCTTTTACATCAATGAGAGGTGGTGTACAGATGTAACAGTGTTAAAGAAGATGTGCTGTTCCGATCTAGAAGCGTTAAAATTTTAAGTTCAGTTAACTAAAATAAGTTTCATTAACTTGAAATGTTAAGTTGTACTAAGTAACAACTTAGATATTTGTGTTTGCGAAACTTTACAGATGGGTAAGTAACCCAGCTGCCTTAAAATTTTAAGTTGATTCAACTCAAATATGTAAGTTGTCACTTAGTATAATTTAACATTTCGAGTTGAATAAACCTTTTTTGAGTTGACTGAACTTAAAATTTTAAGGCAGCCAGGTTACAAATTATTTTAAGTTGACTCAACAAATTGTTTTTTACAGTGTAGGTGTATACATTCCACCGCAAGTGAACGTAAGCCTGGCTCTACAGAAACTCGCCGATCAGATCGCAGACACGGAGCAAAAACACCCGGACTCTGTTTTAATCATTCTCGGGGACTTTAATAAAGTTAATCTCTCACGTGAACTGCCAAAATACAGTCAACATGTTACATGTCCCACCAGAGACAGTAATATACTGGACCATTGTTACACAGTAGTTAAGGATGCATATCACTCTGTCCCACGGGCAGCTTTGGGAATCTCTGATCACTGCCTGGTTCATCTTATACCGACCTACAGGCAAAAACCTGAAACTGCTAAACCTGTAGAGAGAACTGTAAAGAGATGGACCAATGAAACAGAGTGAGATTTACAAGCCTGTTTCGAATGGACTGATTGGAGTGTTTTTGAAGCTGCTGCCACCGATCAGGACGAGCTCACAGAGACTGTTACCTCCTATATCAGTTTTTGTGAAGATATATGCATTCCTACCAGGACTTATTTAACATTTAACAATGAAAAGCCATGGTTTACAGCAAAACTCAGACATCTCCGTCAGGCCGAAGAGGACGCCTACAGAAAAGGGGATAGAGTCTCGTGTTGCAGAGTGGTGTGTGTTTGTAGCTCCCTGGAGTTTCGTTTTTCTGAAGAAATCTCTATTTTACTATTACTTTCTGTTGTTTAAAGTGATAAAATATAGCTTTTTCCCACCAGATTTCTGATATTATCCATCAAACTAATCCGATCGTTTCGCTTTTATTCTATAACCGCGAGTGCAACGCCGTGCTGTGCGTTAGCATTCCGTTTGCCGGTTAGCCTGCCATTCATATTCCCACTCACATCTCTATTCACGTCTACTACCACTTTCCTTTTTTCCCCTCGCTCTCGTTGATCGCTTGTTTTTATTCTACAACCGCGAGTGCAGCGTGCCTGCAGTGTGTTAGCCGGTTAGCTTGCCATTCACTTTTACTTTTTCTATCCGCCTCTACAACCGTTGTTGCTTTCTCCCCCTGCTTTTTTCTTCACAAGATCATCAAACAACAGTGGTGAGTTGAAATCGTTCTACAACTACGGTGAGTAATGGCTTCTTCTCCTTTCCTGGTAACCTGCATCACCTGTCATATGCATAGTTTATCAATCTCTGTCGGCAGCGAGGGATTCACATGTGATAAATGCAGGGAAATAGTTAGGCTGACAGAGAAGATTTTAGAACTAGAGACACGCATCCAAACTTTAATCGAGGATAGTAAGAATGCGAAGGCCTCAGATACGGCTTTGGATGCGACTAGCTCAGGAAGTCCCGTATATTGTTCACTTCCGGTAACTTCTCCTTTGCAGCAGGGCAACTGGGTGACTGTGAGACGGCATAGTCGCGGGTCAAAACACCGCTCTTCCGTTCCGATCAGAACATCTAACAGGTTCTCCCCACTCAGTGACGCACCCACTGAGAAACCTGATCAAAGTGCTCTAGTTATTGGCGATTCTATTGTACGGAACGTGAAAATAGAGACACCAGCCACCATAGTCCAGTGTTTACCGGGAGCCAGAGCACCTGACATCTTGGCAAATTTAAAAGTGCTGGCTAATGCTAAACGTAAATTCAGTAAGATCGTTATTCACGTCGGCACAAATGATGTTTGACTTCGCCAGTCGGAGATCACTAAAAATAATGTTAAAGAGCTGTGTGAACTTGCAAGTACGATGTCAGACACTGTAATTTGCTCTGGCCCCCTCCCTGCGTATCGTGATGATGAGATACATAGCAGACTGTCGTCACTGAATGGCTGGATGTCTAAGTGGTGCCCGCAGAATAACATAGGTTTCATAGACAATTGGACAAGTTTTTGGGGCAGACCTGATCTGTTGAAAAGAGATGGGCTTCATCCCTCCAGGGGTGGTGCCGCTCTTCTCTCTAGTAATATGGCTCATAGTCTTAGAGTTTGCACTTGACTAACTGGGGCCCAGGTCAGGAAGCAGACAGACTGGCTAATCCGACCGTCTGCTAGCCGCCTCACGTCACCGAAATCAGTTAATTCTCAGCACATAGAGACCCTTTCACCTAGATATCATGCTACAGCGACTGTGTCTGTTCCCCGAGCTAGACAATACAAAAGACGTCCAAACCAATTAAGAGTAACAATCTAATCAACGTTCAACAAATAAAAAATGTACATAATACAGAGAAACAAATGATAAAACTTGGCCTTTTGAATATCAGGTCCCTCTCTACAAAAGTGCTTTTTGTAAATGATATGATCATTGATCATAACCTAGATGTGCTATGTTTGACAGAAACCTGGCTAAAACCAGATGATTACATTATCTTAAACGAGTCTACCCCTCATGATTACTGTTATAAACATGAGCCACGTCTAAAAGGTAAAGGGGGAGGTGTTTCTACAATTTATAGCAATATTTTCAGTGTTTCTCTGAGATACAGAAATATCAAGTATAATTTGTTTAAAGTAATGGTGCTTCATGTAACATTATCCAGAGAAACAAGTGTTAATGATAAATCCCCCATGACGTTTGTACTTGCTACTGTATACAGGCCACCAGGGCACCATACAGATTTTCTTAAAGAATTCGCTGATTTTATATCTGAGCTGGTGTTAGCTACAGAAAAGGTCTTAATAGTAGGTGACTTTAACATCCATGTCGATAATGAAATTGATGCACTGGGAGCAGCATTTACAGACATTTTAAATTCTATTGGAGTTAGACAACACGTGTCAAGTCCCACTCATTGTCGAAATCATACTCTAGACTTAATACTGTCACATGGAATTGATGTCAATGCCGTTGAAATTCTGCAGCAAAGTGACGATATCTCTGATCATTATCTAGTCTTGTGTTTACTCCAGATAAATAAAACTATAAATTCAACTCCTTATCACAAGTATGGTAGAACCATCACTTCTACTACAAAAGATTGCTTTCTGAGTAATCTTCCTGACTTATCTGAATTCCTCAGCATGTCCAATAGCTCAGAAAAACTTGATGATGTAACAGAAACTATTGACTCTCTCTTTTCCAGGACTCTAGATACGGTCGCTCCTCTGCGCCTAAGAAAGATTAAGGAAAACAGTCCGACCCCGTGGTATAACGAACACACTCGCGCCCTAAAGAGAGCAGCCCGGAAAATGGAGCGCAGCTGGAGAAAAACAAAATTAGGGGTTTTTCGCACTGCTTGGCGTGAATGTACCGTATTGTATAGAAAAACATTAAAATCGGCAAGATCTGATTACATTTCGACTCTTTTAGAAGATAACAAACATAACCCTAGGTATTTATTCAATACAGTGGCTAAGTTAACAAAAAATAAAGAACCAACAGGCACTGACTATGCCCATCAGCATAGCAGCAATGACTTTATGAACTACTTTACTTCCAAGTTCGATACTATTAGACACAAAATTGTCACCGTGCAGCCGTCAATTACAGTATCGCATCAGATAGTGTCCTATAGATCTCCTGGGGAACAATTCCACTCATTCTCTACTATAGGTCAGGATGAATTGTATAAACTTGTTAAAGCATCTAAACCAACAACTTGTATGCTAGACCCTATTCCATCTAGGCTACTAAAAGACTTGCTTCCAGATCTCATAGATCCTCTGCTAAATATTATTAATTCATCACTGTCATTAGGATATGTCCCCAAAACCTTCAAACTAGCTGCTATTAAGCCTCTCATTAAAAAAACACAACTTGACCCCAACAAATTAATTAATTACAGACCTATCTCGATTCTCCCATTTCTGTCGAAGAAATTAGAAAAGGTTGTATCCTCACAATTATCTTCCTTCCTCCTTCCTACAAAAATTTGATGGCAGTCTTTCCTTTGAAAACCACATCTCTAGTATTTGCAAAACTGCATTTTTCCATCTCAAAAATATATCTAAATTACGACCTATGCTCTCAATGTCAAATGCTGAAACATTAATTCATGCGTTTATGACCTCAAGATTAGATTATTGTAATGCTTTATTGAGTGGTTGTTCTGCTCGCTTAATAAACAAACTCCAGCTGGTCCAAAATGCAGCAGCTAGAGTTCTTACTAGAACCAAAAAGTATGACCATATTAACCCGGTTCTGTCAACACTGCACTGGCTCCCTATTAAACATTGTATAGATTTTAAAATCTTGCTAATTACTTATAAAGCCCTGAATGGTGTAGCTCCTCAGTACCTGAGTGAGCTCTTATCGCATTATAGTCCCTCACGTCCACTGCGTTCTTAAAACTCTGGCAATTTGATAATACCTAGAATATCCAAATCAACCGGGGGTGGCAGATCATTTTCTTATTTAGCACCCAAACTTTGGAACAATCTACCCAACACTGTTTGGGATGCAGACACACTCTGTCAGTTTAAATCTAGATTAAAGACCCATCTCTTTAACCTTGCTTACACATAACACATTAACACATTTCTATAATTCAAATCCGTTAAAGGATTGTTAGGCTGCACTAATTAGGTCAACCGGAACCGGGAACACTTCCCATAACACCCGATGTACTCAGTGCATCATCAGAAGAATGGCATCTACGCTAAAATTAGTCTGTTTCTTTCTTATTCCGAGGTCACCTTAACCACCAGATCCAGTCCGTATCCAGATCAGATGGTCATTGCAGTCCGGACAGATTCCCAGTGAAGACCTTGTCACCTAGACGGCTGTCGGCACAGGACTACGGGACCTGGTGAGTCCTCTGTGTCTGGCCAGAGGAGAACTGGCCCCCCGACTGAGCCTGGTTTCTCCCAAGGTTTTTTCTCCATTTGTCACTGATGGAGTTTTGGTTCCTTGCCACTGTCGCCTCTGGCTTGCTTAGTTGGGGACACTTTATCTTCACTTTATCTTCACACAATATTGTATTTTATTTTGTTGTATTTGATTAACTACCTTTACCTGAAAATTGAGTGTTTACTGTTGCCCTTTGCATTGTTGATGTACTATTTCCTATTTAATACTGTACAGCTGCCTTGTCACAATTCTGTATTGTTAAAGGCGGTATATAAATAACGGTGATTTGATTTGATTTGATTTGTACAATCAGGCCAGGAACACACTGAACAAGGAGATTAGAGCGGCTAAAAGGACCTATGCAAAAAGCTTAGAAGATCAGTTCGTTTCAAACGACCCAGCCTCAGTGTGGAAAGGTCTGAAAGCCATCACAAACTACAAGACGCCATCCCCCAGCACTGAGGTGAATCAACAACTTGCTGAAGACCTGAATGAGTTTTATTGTAGATTTGAAACCACACTCGTTCTGACCATCTCCCTACACATCCATTAACACCTCCAACAAACCCCTCCTCCCCCCCTCCTGCACTTCAGATTAGTGAGGAAGATGTGCGCCAGGTCTTCAGAAAGAACAAAAGAAGAAAGGCACCAGGCCCAGATGGTGTGACACCAGCCTGTCTGAAAACCTGTGCTGATCAGCTGGCACCCATCTTTTCACAGATCTTCAACAGGTCTCTGGAGTTGTGTGAAGTTCCATCATGCTTCAAACGCTCCGCCATCATCCCCGTCCCAAAGAAACCCAAAGAAACGTCTGTCATCATGAAGTCATTAGAAAAACTGGTTTTGGCTTACCTGAAGGACATCACTGGACCTTTACTGGACCCCCTGCAGTTTGCTTACCAAGCAAACAGGTCCGTGGATGATGCAGTAAACATGGGACTGCACTTCATCCTGCAGCATCTGGACAGACCAGGGACTTATGTGAGGATCCTGTTTGTGGACTTCAGTTCAGCCTTCAACACCATCATTCCTACACTCCTTCAGACCAAACTAAATCAGCTCTGTGTTCCTAGCTCTATCTCTCAGTGGATCACCAGCTTTCTGACAGACAGCTAGTGAGAATGGGGACATTAATGTCAAGTAGCCGCACCACGAACACTGGCGCCCCTCAGGGTTGTGTTCTCTCCCCACTGCTCTTCTCCCTCTACACCAACGACTGCACCTCTAAAGACCCCTCTGTCAAGCTCCTGAAGTTTGCAGACGACACCACACTCATCAGCCTCATTCAGGATGGTGAAGAGTCTGCTTACAGACAAGAGGTTGAGCAGCTCGCTGTCTGGTGCAGGCTTAACAACCTGGAGCTCAACACGCTTAAAACAGTGGAGATGATCATAGACTTCAGGAGAAACCCCCCTGCACTCCCTCCTCTCAGCATCATGGACAGCACTGTGGCTGTAGTGGAGACATTCAAGTTCCTACACGGGTCTCCGTAAGAGGACGTCCAGCATCGCCGATGAGGGCACGTACACGCTGGACTCCATCATCCGCCAGCTCAACTCCTTCCACTCCATCAAGTGTCAGCACGGCACCGACCCGGAGCTCATCAAACAGGTGGTCAAGCAGCAGTTCTACATCATCGGTGCCGTCACTCTCAACAACCTGCTGCTGCGCAAAGACATGTGCTCCTTTATTTCATTTAAATGAATCTAAACTTAATATTGAATTATTCCTTGCATAAAAAGATCTTATAAAAAATCAAGTATTAAATAATTCCTGTCCTGTTGACTCATTCTTTTTCAGAAACACTAATTTTACTAACCTATTGCTTTGTAAAAACCTGTGCATGCTGATTCCTAAAAATTGTGTAAAGCCTTTATTTATTTATTTATTTATTTATTTATTTTTGTCAAATAAGAGCAATCAGTCAGAAGTGACAGAAAAAGTTTACACATTTATTTCAAATAAATTATGTTCTTTTTGAACATTTTATCTGTTTTCAGTACTGATAATCAGAAATGTTCCCTGAACAGTGTTTTTTAAGCAGCAAATCAGCATATTAGAATGATTTCTGAAGGATCATGTGACACTGAAGACTGGAGTAATGATGTTGAAAATTCAGCTTTGATCACAGCAATCAATTACATTTTAACATAGATTCACATTATAATTGACTTTTTTTTTTTTACTGTATTTTTGATCAAATGCAGCCTTGATGAGCAAAAAAAAAAAAACTTTAAAAAACATTTAAAAAAATCCTACCAACTCCAGTCTTTTGGTAAATTACATTGTATGTACAGTTAGCTCAGGATTTAGTTGTCAGACATACTTTAGTTTATTTATCTCAAGTATAAGGGTTTATGTGTGTTTGTGTTCAGGTATAACGTGAGTCAGCTGGAGGAGTGGCTGAGAGATAAGAACCTCATGACATGCGGCGCGAAAGAGACGCTGGAGCCGTTGATTCAGGCCGCACAACTGCTGCAGGTCAAGAAGAAGACGGATGAGGACGCTGAGGCCATCTGCTCCATGTGTAACAGCCTCTCTACAGCACAGGTAACACACAGCCCAGATCATCATCTGCTTTTATCTCTTATAGACCACTCCGTCCATTTTATAGATGTTTGTGTAAATAGATTTGATTATTTGGGGAAAAAGGCCACTAATATCACTCACTCACCAGTGACTAAACATAATGAGCTACTTAGTCACTCATTATTATTTAGTAAGTATAAATATTAAATTCAAGAATCACATTTCAAAACTGTCTTTTGTAGAGCAGTTCCCAATATGCAAAACTTTGCAATATCCTATGAGGCAGTTTTTTGTATTAAAAATAAAATAAATAGAACAGTATTAATCTACTTATTTAGCTGTTTCAGTGCAGTTGTCACACCCTTTGGACTGTTTTGTTTGCTTTTCCCCCGTGTATGCCCTTATTTGGTCTTCCTGTTCCGTTTTCAATCATGATGTCACTGTTTGATTGTTCACACCTCTCCCCCCCCCTTGATTAGTCTGTGTATTTAAGTTTGGCTGTGTTCACAGTTTGTCGTCGGCTCTTAACGTCAATTCAGTCAGTTTATGTTGTGTTTGCGTTTGGTTCCCTGCTGTTTCCTGTCTGTTCCTGTTCACGTTTTGGTTTATTTAATAAAGTTACATGTTCTGGATCTCCTCGCTCCTCCTAATCATTCCCCGCAAACCACGCTGTGACAGCAGTGTTCATAACTATTTATACCATTACCATTAGAATAAAAAAAACGTGTATATAAAATGTATGTCAATAATGTAAGTTTGACTACAAAAAATAGACCCAGTGCATGATGGGATTGTTTGGGTTTGCATCATACAGACCCGCTCTGTCAGCGTTGAGCGTATCAAGAGCGTGAGATCCATGTTCCACAGTTTTGGTTAATTATAATACCCCTGACACACATACACACACTTACTCATCATCTCTTATTTTCTGTCCAGATTGTGAAGGTGCTGAACTTGTATACGCCCGTCAATGCGTTTGAAGAGCGTGTGTCAGTACTGTTCATAAGAACAATACAGGTATGTTTTAAAAACTCAACTTTATATTAGTCATCATATGTTTGTCTGCACTTCAATGTTTCAACCGGAGTCTTTTCTCCGCCAGACACGTTTACGTGATCGAAAGGAGTCTCCTCAGCTGCTGATGGACACCAAACTCATCTACCCCGTCACCTTCCCCTTTAACCCCTCCTCCCTGGCCCTGGAAACCATCCAGATACCCGGCAGCCTCAATCTGGCCTTCCTCACTCATGTGTAGACCCGTCAATCACCCCACCTCGACCAATCACACGGCAGGAACAGGGAGCCAAAATATATAAATAAAAATTAATGAGCATAGGTAAATTAGCCACACACTTAAAGAGAATGCAATTTAGACCATGTCAATCCTTCTTTTTGCACTTCGTCGTCACTTTTATTTATTCAATAAAAGAGGGAATCTCACAAAACCAGTCAAGTACATGTTCAGATCATAAAACCAAAAGAAATGCATAAGAAGCTATATTTTGCTTAAAGAAAATGAATCTGTAGGACCATTGATATTTTGACATTGTGCATTTTCCCCCAAAATGCTCATTACTGAAAAAATATTACTCGCATTATACAGTATTTGCTAAAATATGCTGATTAAAATAAATAATTGGAATTCACTCAATTAATAATTAATAATTAATACCATGATTATTTTTATTGAATAAAACATAAGGTATTATTAATGAGAATAATGTCATATCCGTTTCTTCATTTATTTTAATGAAAAATATATTCCTATAATACTTTCTTTTGATTGACCTGGATGTTTTTGTGAGATTCACCTTTGAAACTGGAATATTTCAGAGATGTTATACTTACTGAACGTTGCGAAAGGAAGAACGAAGGTCAGAATAATTCGTTCTAACACTAATGCCTTCTCAGATCACGACCAGAATAAGTTCACGGGGCTGTATAATCTTATACATATATAAATATCTATGAATATGTATGATGCTAGGATATTTTATTTATTGCTTTACCCTATCAGATATTTTGTTTTTTCTTTGAGATGCTAGCTAACATGGATGTCCAGTTGCTGAACATACTCTAGTCCTCATTGCACTCATTCATATCAGATTAATAACTTAGACTCGGTAAAAAAAAAAAGTCCTTGGAGCTCAGCTGACTTCATTAACGTAGGTGTTTATTTGTTAGTAGCGTGTGGTGATGTTGATTAGCTAATAAGTAGTCACGTCTGGTGTAACTCTGGCGGAAAGAACACTCTGCATCCGTGCACAGAGCTCATCTCTTCCTCAAGAGCTTCCTCGAGTTTACATCTCTGATCTTCAGCAGCCATTTCCAAAGAGATGGTTCAGTCCAGACCCAGTGCATGATGGGATTGTTTGGGTTTGCATCATACTGACCCGCTCTGTCAGCGTCGAGCGTATCAAGAGCGCGAGATCCGCGTTCCACAGCTTTCAGTAGAGCTAGAGCTAGTTCAGGTGAGATCTAGACTCCTGAAGGAGGTTTAATGGGGTTTCAGGTGGTTTGGGCTTTACACCGTTAGAGTGGTGGGTGATTCTTAAGAAGAAATTTCCCAGAGAAATATCAAATGAAATAAAATAGAACATTAAGCCTATTTTAGGAATTGCATTGTTGCATTAATTCCATGACTACATATATTTTCATCACAAATTCTCACTATTGTAATGCTGTATATAAATACTATCATGACCTTACCATTTAAATATCATAATTTATTATTTTTTTGTATTACAGTAATGAGAATTGATGGAGAAATGGCCTTAATTGTGCAAATGGTAAAAAAAAATATATATATATATCAGTCATTATTTACACAGTAATACACTTAATTTCTTTAGATTTTTGTGGTGAAGACAAATAAGAACATAGTTTTTGTGAGATTCAGAGGCGTATGCACAAAAGCACACTGGATATCCCGTACTGAACTATAAACAAACCCCAAACTACTGACTCTCAACACATGAAGATGTTTATCTAAAACCTGCTGTTATTTATTTCAGTATTATACATTTTTAAAGATTCAAAACGGCTGTTGTTTTTATGGCATGTGCTGTTGGATGAGTTGATATTGTCACGAATCTGGTCGGTGCTTTGCGGACCGCTCACCACCAGATGTCACTCTCACCTTTACACTGCACTCTGACTGTTGCTTTGCGCTTCGGACTGCATCTCCCATCCTCCACCGCGCACATGGCGGTGCCTCCGGTAGCCAATCAGGCTCACTATAAAAACCCCGGACTTTCCCCTTGCAAATCACGGATTGATATTGTTGTATTCTTAGTTTCTTGTTCCCAGTTCCTAGTCCCCAGTCCCCAGTGTTTTGTTTTTCCCCGCCTAGTTTTCTCGTTTTGAACGTCTAGCCGCCTGCCTTTTGACTTTCGCTCACGTTTATTGGATTATTCTCTTCGACTGCCTGTGATACACCTGTCTGCTCCTGTCTCGACCCTGCCTGCTCGACTATGTATCTGTCTCGTCCCAATAAAAGCTCGCATATGGATCCGCTCGCCTCTCGTCATTCACTCCTGGTTACAGATCAATCCGTCACACAAGGATCCAGCAGCTTCACTCCCGGACATTCAACAGATATGGACACAGACAGGATACTATTCAGGATAAAACAAGGACCACGCACCCTCGAACAACACATCCGTGAGTTTTTGGCCATCGCTAATCATTCCACCCTCCCGGACTGTACAATCATAGAAATTTATTGCGATGGTGTTAACGAGCCACTGAAGGCGAGACTAAGACGCGAGGGTCCGCGTTCATCACTCGCAGAGTTTCTGAACTTTGCACTGTTGTGTGTGGGTTCGCCGTGCACCGTGGGGGTCGCGCAGAGGGAGTGCGACAACGCGGCAATGGCGACCGCGCGTCCCACTCGCAAATTGGCGGTCATGCCTGAGCACGATGCCGCGAACGCGCTAGCCGCCTGGATCGCTCGTGAAATGGCGGCCGTGGCGGAGCGCGCTCGAGCAATGGCGGCGACAGCGATGCCCGTGCACAAAATGGCGGCGACTGCGGTGCCCGTTCGCAAGACGGCGGCGGCGCCGGTGCACGCTCACAAGATGGCGGCGACGGCGGAGCCCGTTCACAAGATGGCGGCGATCACAGAGCTCCGTCACGTCACAGCTGCCATACAAGAGCCATTTAAAGGTACAGTTACATTTCCTGAGTCAAGTCAAGTTGCAACTGTGTTTCCTGAGTCAAGTCAAGTTGTCAAGTCAAGTCAAGTTGCAGCTGCGCTTCCTGAGTCAAGTCAAGTTTCCAAGTCAAGTCAGATTACAGCTGCTGTTCCTATGTCAAGTCAAGCTGGAGCCGTGTTTCCTGCATCAAGTCAAGTCAGAGCTGCTCTTCCTAAGGCAAGTCAAGTTAAAGCTGTGTTTCCAGTGTCAGGTAAAGCTACTACTGTGGCTCCTGTGTCAAGTCAAATTACAGCTGTCTCTTCTGTCTCAAATCAAGTTACAGCCATCATTCCCGGGGCAAGCACTGTCAAGATGGCTGCCACGCCAGAGCCACTGCACAAAATGGCTGCCACGCCAGAGCCTGTCGCAAAGATGGCCGTCACGCCAGAGTCTGTTGCAGAGATGGCAGTCAAGCCCGCGCCCGCTAACGCCACGTCAGTCAAGCCCGCGCCCGCTAACGTCACGTCAGTCAAGCCAGCGCCCGCTAACGTCACGTCAGTCAAGCCCGCGCCCGCTAATGCCACGTCAGCCAAACCACAGCCCGCTCCGGACATCTCCGTCAAGTCATAGCCTGTTCACGCCATGTCTTCTGCTCCGGAGTCTGCACCCATCATGGCCGCCCTTCCTGAAGCGGTTCCTGAGTCAAGCAAAGTCGCAGCCGTGGTCTCGTCTGACATCTCAAGATCACGGCCTATCATGATGGCCCACGTGCTGGACTCACCCCTAATGACGGTATGGGCAGCTAAAATGGTGCTCCTTCAGGTCGCGGCGGCTACCCCCGAGTCAAGTCAAGACACAGCTGCCGTTCTCCATGAATCAAGCCAGGTCACAGCTGTTCCCCACGAGACAAGCCCGGTCACAGCTGTTGTTCCAGAGTCAAGTCACGCTACATCTGTTGTTCCTGAGTCAAGCCATGTTGTTCATGAGTCAAGTCCCGTTACAGCGGATCTTCATGAGCCAAGCCAGGTTACAGCAGATCCTCATGAGCCAAGTCAAGCTGCTGCTGTTATTCCAGAGCCAAGTCAAGCTTCAGCTGCTGCTCCAGAGTCAAGTCAGGCTACAGCTGTAGCTTCCAAGTCCAGTCAAGCTTCCAAGTCCAGTCAAGCTTCCAAGTCCAGCAACGTCAAGGCTGTCGTTCCTGCGTCAAGCAACCGCAAGGCTGTCGTTCCTGAGCCAAGTAAAGTCATTGTTAACCTTCACAAGCCAAGTGAAGTCAGGGCCGCTCTTCCTGAGTCGAGCAAAGTTCAAGCTACGGTTCCTGAGTCAAACCGATTTAAAGCTGCGGCCGCTCCTGATTCAAGTAATGGCAAAACTGCTGTTCCTGAGCGAAGTACGGTTAAGACTGAGGTTCCTGTGTCAAGCAAGGTCAGAACGGATCCTCCCGAGTCAAGTCAAGCCACAGCTGATCTCCATGAGCCTAGTCAAGTCACAGTTGATGTTCACAAGCTAAGTCAGGCCTCAGCCAGTCACCACGAACCAGGTCAAGTCACCGTTGATCCTCATAGGCCAAGTCAAATCATCGCTGGACTTCACGCGTCAGGTCAAGTCACAGCAGCACGTATTGAGCCAAGTCAGGGTATTGCTGTTGTTTCAGAGCCAAGTCTCGTACCGCCTGACGACCCAGAGCCAGGTCACGTCTCGTCTGACCATCCAGAGCCCCGTCACGTCTCGTCTATCTGTCCAGAGCCTCACCATGTCTCGTCTGACCGCCCAGAGTCAAGTTGCGTCTCGTCTGACGACCCAGAGCCAGGTCACGTCTCGTCTGACCATCCAGAGCCCCGTCACGTCTCGTCTATCTGTCCAGAGCCTCACCATGTCTCGTCTGACCGCCCAGAGTCAAGTTGCGTCTCGTCTGACCGCCCAGAGTCAAGTCACATTATGTCTGCCAGTGTGATGGCAACCGCCATCCTCAGCATCTGGGCCGCACGCTACGCTCCAGAGATCTTGACGACCCCAGAAGTCCTGCCCGTCGTCAAGTCTGCGCCAGAGGTCTCGTCTGACCTCCCTGAGCCTTGTCACGTCATGTCTGCTAGCGTGCTGGCGATCGCCATTCTCAGTGTGTGGGCTGCACACTCAGCTCCAGAGGTCACATCTGTTCACCAGCCCACTCCTGCGGTCACGTCTGGTCACAAGCCTGCTCCAGAGCTCCCGTCTGATCTCAAGTCTGCTCCAGAGCTCCCCCCACTTGGAGAAGCCATGCCAATGCCTCCTGAGGTGTCAGCCTTGGCTGTAGATCCTCCCATGGAGGCGGCATCCCCCTATAACCTCTCTGCTTCTCCCCTCGTTCTGTCAGCCTCCTCACAATGCTCTGCTTTGTTCCCCAGGTCAGGCCATTCCCTGCCCCAAGGGTCCGTCTGGTCTCAAGTCTGCCCCAGAGGTCCCGTCTGGTCTCAGGTCTGCCCCAGAGGTCCCGTCTGGTCTCAGGTCTGCTCCAGAGGTCCCGTCTGGTCTCAGGTCTGCTTCAGAGGCCTTCCCCTTCAGAGAAGCTGCGCCAATGCCTCCAGAGGTGTCAGCGTCGGCTGTAGAACCTCCTATGGAGGCGGCGTTATCTTGTGGTCTCTCTGCTTCTCTCCCTGTTCTCTCTGCCTCCTCTGTCTCTGCTCTCCCCAGGTCCCAGACCATGACGCAGGTTCCTGTTCCGCCCCGGAGGGCTGCTGCGCCTCCTGTTCCACCCCGGAGGGCTGCGGCACCTCCTGCTCCGTCTCCTGTTCCGCCCTGGAGGGCTGCTGCGCCTTCTCCCCCTATTCTGTCTGCCTCCTCTGTCCCTGCTTTCCCCAGGTCCCAGACCGTGACGCAGATTCCTGTTCCGCCCTGGAGGGTCGCTCCGCCTCCTGTTCCACCTCGGAGGGCTTCTGCGCCTCCTGCTCCACCCTGGAGGGCGCCCGCGCCTCCTGCTCTGCCTCCGGCTCCGCCCTGGAGGGCCCCTGCTCCGCCTCCGGCCCCGCCCTGGAGGGTACCTGCTCTGTCGGTCCTGCCTCAATCACCGGGCCCTCCACATGGACCTGGCCCTCCAGCCCTCGCCCTGTCTCGCTCCCGCCCCACCGCTCCCCGGGACTGTTGTTTCCTTCGAGCATCTGGAAGCCGCTCCTTGGGGGGGGGCTATGTCACGAATCTGGTCGGTGCTTTGCGGACCGCTCACCACCAGATGTCACTCTCACCTTTACACTGCACTCTGACTGTTGTTTTGCGCTTCGGACTGCATCTCCCATCCTCCACCGCGCACATGGCGTTGCCTCCGGTAGCCAATCAGGCTCACTATAAAAACCCCGGACTTTCCCCTTGCAAATCACGGATTGATATTTTTGTATTCTTAGTTTCTTGTTCCCAGTTCCTAGTCCCCAGTGTTTTGTTTTTCCCCGCCTAGTTTTCTCGTTTTGAACGTCTAGCCGCCTGCCTTCTGACTTTCGCTCACGTTTATTGGATTATTCTCTTCGACTGCCTGTGATACACCTGTCTGCTCCTGTCTCGACCCTGCCTGCTCGACTATGTATCTGTCTCGTCCCAATAAAAGCTCGCATATGGATCCGCTCGCCTCTCGTCATTCACTCCTGGTTACAGATATATGGACTATTTTCTTTTTGTCACTTATTTTGTTTTGTTTTGCTCGTTTGTCTGTTGTTTTCATGTCTGGCAGGAAATCAGTATTATCATGAATGTGTCAGGCAGCTTTTATTGGAAAGCTGTTTGTTTTGATCTGCAACTCCTGAAATTGAAGCAGTCACCTCAGTGCAACCATGCTTTCTATCACACACACATTCACACACCCTATCATATTATATTATATGTTATGTTATATCATTATATTATATTATATTATATTGTTTTTAAGCTCAAATAATGTATGTTGATACTACTGTCTACTGCATAGGTTTCAGCTTTAAAGTCGTCCACACTAGTTCAGTGTGTTATTGACCATTAACACACAGCTTTGAGTCTAAATAGAGAATCTTATGCCATTTCACTGTAGTGCGCTGAGATTTTATCATGCCTTACTGTAGTTGCAGTGTATCCCGCAGAGCCATTTATCAGTCTCAACTGATCAGTCTCAATGCAGATCAATATTTGTTATGCATATGTGTCACAAAACGGTGTGTGTGTGTGTGTGTGTGTGTGTGTGTGTACATTTCTATGTATCTATCTATCTATTTCTCTATCTATATACATCGCTATCTATATCTATCTATCCACCTATCTATGTCTATCTATACTCATACATATGCATTTTTTTCCTTTTTTCTTTTAGTATATTTACCAAACTTAGGTGTGTATATATATA
>VONZ01002316.1:0-56702 GCA_012976165.1 Labeo catla
AGCAACTTTGCTAATCATGCTTGAAACACGCTATCAACCTGCTAATCATGCTAGAAGCATGCTAGCAAACTTGCTAATCATGTTAAAAACATGCTATCAACATGTTAGCGACTTGCTAAACATGTTAGCAACCTGTTAATCTTGCTAGAAACATGCTAGCAACATGCTAATCATGTTAGAAACATGCTAAAAATATGCTAACAACTTGCTAATCACGCTAGAAACAGACTAACAACATGCTAGTAACTTGGTAATAATGTTAGAATCATCTATCTATCTATCTATCTATCTATCTATCTATCTATCTATCTACCTATCTATCTATCTTTCTGTCGATTGATAATCTGACCAATACTATCTATCTGTCTATCTATATATCTATCTATCTATCTGACAGACTACATTCAAACTTTAAAACTTCTAAATATTTCAGACTGAAAACCATCCAAACTTAAAACTTCTTAAACTTCCTAAACTATTTAAACTTTTGAAACTTCTTAACTTTTTAAACTTTTTAAACTTTTCAAACTTTTTAAAACTTTCTGGTCCGGCTTTCTCAAGCCAACTTAAAGTTTGTCTTGACGAACTTTTTTATCTAGTTTATTTTATTTTTTTTATTTTTTTTCGACTAAATGGGGCATTTTGGGGGCCTTAACATGCTCAAAAACTCTTGAAAATCGGCACACACATTGGAATCTGCGGTCATTAGGACGCCGCAGAGACCGGGACCCGGGCGTGGCACAGGGGCTCTACAGCGCCCCCTGGAACACCTTCCCAAAACTTGATGTATATCCCGCACATACTTGCACGTATACATATGAAACTCGGTACACATGTAGATCTCACTGAGCCGAACAACTCACACACTCTATGTGATGAGCTAATCCCAACAGGAAGTGAGCTATTCAGGGCTGTTTAAAAAGCGCATGCTCTGGAATTTGATATACTAGTCCTAGGTTTTTTACCCAATTGCCACCAAACTCGGTCAACCTGATCTCAAGACATTGGGGATGAAAAATTGTGAGGGGATTTTCGATATCTCGAACGGTTCGGCCGTGGCGAGGCGACAAAATTATGGCGAGAAATGAGAAACAGGAAATGGCTAATAACTATTGCACACATTGTCTGATTCTGATGAAACTTCAGGAGTTTGTTCGTTGTATGATGCCGGTCACATAGATGTGACTATCATAAGTCAAAGTTATAGCGCCACCAACTGGCAGCAGGAAGTGTGTCGTTTTCAAAATGCTTTTAAATCAGCCTCTTAATTTTACTCAATTTGCTTCAAACTTCATCAGAACAATGTCAAAACACGGCCGATGACAATCTGTAAAGGGGTCTTTGATACATTAAATGCTGTTGCCGTGGCAACGTGTCAAACTTTAACATTTGTTTCCTGTGCTTTCGGGCCACTTAATAAGCTTAGATTTTCATGAAACTCAACACACGTCAGTATTAATGATAGTTAGACACTGGCAAAGGCTCATAAATGGGCGTGGAGGAGGCGCTCTATAGCGCCACCTTTTGTCAAAAGTTGGGGGGTTAGTTTTAGCTACAGACACCAAAATTGGTATGTATATTGGTCTCATCAAGCCGGACAACTTTCTAATTTACACCCATTAGCTGTGACCAACTGGAAGTCTGCTATTTTGATTTGAATGAGGATTTTTGGAAAAATCAGGCTATAAACAAATTCATACTCCTCCAAGCAGGAATAAGTAGTTCACACCAAACTTTGTCAACATGATGCCAACATACTGAAGATGTTAAATTGCGAGCGGATTTGGGATATCTTGAACGGTTGATTTATAGTGATTTTTTTAAATTAGCAGAAAAAACATAACCGTAATATTAAAATGCAGCATCCAAACACTTCAAAAAAATTTCATACACAAAACTAGTCATTCTGAGAAATAAATGCTTGGTTCCATTGATATAAAATAATCAACAAAAAATAGAAAATTAAAAAACTATTAAACATCTGCTCTCACTCTAACTCTCTCACTCTAACTCTGTGTCGGGGGATGGGCTTAAGTCTGTGTATGTGTGTGTGTAAGTGTGACTGGGGGTAGTTGAGTGGCTGAGTGTGTGTGTGTGTGACAGAGAGAGAGAGAGAGAGAGAGACTGAGAGAGACAGAGTGCATTTAAAGTGCATTATCCTAACTCTTCACAACTTTTTACATATGAAAAACAAGTCATTCTAAGGAAATGTGTTTATCATGTTTTCAGAGGCTGCAAAAACATTTGAAATATCACACTTGAAAACTAGCTGATGAAGACTGTAATACCAAGGATGAACACAAGATGACCTCATAGGATAAGGAATCTTTTCAACTCTAATCCTATCTCATTCTCATTGTGTCAGAATGACTTAAAAGCATTTTGATTTTAACCCTTTCATTGCTGTGACATTTCAATCCAAACTGGTACAGGGATACTGTTAATGCATGTGCCCGCTGGGCACCGTTTTTCTGATGGCACCAGGGTTGCGGATGCACTGGCGGCAAGGGCCCGTCATCGCTGCTTGCAGCTATATTTCTTCTTCTTCTTCTTCTTCTTCTTCTTCTCCAAAGTAAAAAGTCTTTTTGAGGGCCTAAACATGCTCGAAAACTCATGAAACTTTGCACACGCGTCAGTCCTGGCGAACATTTACATCTGATATTGGTTTCAGAAGTGGGTGTGGCAAAATGGCTCAATAGCGCCACCTATAAAATTTCAACGGAGTGCGCCTCGAGCTGCATTTCACGTACATGTACGAAACTCGGTACACAGGTGTAGCACACCAATACCTACAAAAAAGTCTCCTGGTACAACATCCTAAACCCAACAGGAAGTCCGTTATATTGAATTTCCTGTACGATTTTTGTGCAGTTTTTGCCATTTTCAGGCCTCGTACTTTAACGAACTCCTCCTACAGTTTTTATCCGATCATCTTCAAATTTGCTGAGTGTTATCATAAGGCCCTTGCGATGTTAAATTGCGAAGCTTTTGAGTTTTCGTCCAGGGGCGTGTCCGTGGCGGCCTGACAAAGTTCGACGTGTTGCCATGAAAAAGGAAGTGGCTGTAACTTAAGCAAACAATGTCCGATCTGCCTCAAACTTCACAGGTGTGATAAGAGTCCGGTCCTGAACACATGTCAGTGCCCATATTCAGTTATAGTCATAGCGCCACCTGCTGACAACAGGAAGTGACATGTTTAACACTGTTACGGACTCCTAGCAACATATTAAAAAGCATTAGCAAGTTTTAAATAGGCTAACAACATGCTACAATCATGCTACAACATGCTAGCAACACTTAGCTAAAAGCTAAAGCATGCTATTAATACAAAGAAAAAGAAAATTGCTGTAACTCATGCATACAATGTCCAATCTGCCCCAAACTTAATATTCAACATGCTACAAACATAGTAAAGCATGTTAGCAACACTTAGCTATTATGCTAAAGCATGCTAATAATGCAATGAAACAGGAAGTTACTGTAACTCAGGCATACAATGTCCAATCTGCCCCAAACTTAACATGTTTGATAACAGTCCTGGCCTGAACACATGTGTTGCGAATTTAGCTCAAAGGGAAATGTATATAAATAATTACAATTAATTATGATTAATTACAATTACTTATATCAGCTGCCAGTAGTAACTGTAGCAGAATCAATTTTCCATCAACTAATCTGTTCGCTCAGCGAACATTCAGTATAATCTTTATATCAACTATAAGAAGTGATATTTTCTTAGCCACAGAAAATAACTTTCTTAAAATACCATTGCATTAGAGCATGTAGCTCGAATCGGAATCGTAAAGGGACATTAATTTGCAAAGCAGAATCAGAATCAACACTCATGTAATTTGTGCACAAGAGTTTTATTAACGAAGGACTAACACATAACTAATCTAAACAAACAAACATGAAATCACTCATACATGGGGGAATGGTCAGTGAGAAGCAGTTAGAGAGAGAGAAGGAACATGAAGCTATGAAAAGAGTCAGTTAACCACCTGCTGTGAAACCATCAGTGCTGTCTACAGCTTATACTAAACCTCTGTTTGTTTAGTTAAGTGTACGATACTTGCATTGCCTTGGTCGTTGAACAAGTGTCCAAATGCAGTCTCTGGTGAAGGTCTTGATGGTTTGGAGAAGTGGTGGTTTTGGAATTTGCAATCACGTTCTTCCGGGTCCGAAGAGTGATGAATTCCAAAGATGTCCTGACTCGTTGGTGACTGGGAGTTTCTTCCCATGTGAAAAGTGAAGAAGCACCAAGAGCTGAGAGGGACCCAGCTGAAGTCCTGTGATCTTTGGGGAATGGAAAGACAAGGCCACAAGGCCTGGTGCACGCTTAGGGAAGTCCTGAAGAGTTCTAGCTCATCTTCTTAGGTTCTCCAAGAACCACTGACTGGCTGAGGCGAGTCATGAAGACGAATTCCAGGGTTGAGTAGAACTGTCTGGCTCTTTGTGGTCGAGAGCCACAGCCCTGTATGTTGGGCCTGTCGGGCCCGCCGGGCACGCCCTGTGCCGGCTCAGGCTCCCCGTGGGTTCCTCCACACGGGCAGCAATCAGAAGATGTTGCAGACGAAGGAGAAAGTGAAGAGAGAGAGAAGAAGGAAGAGTCGATGCCTTTAAACTCTCTGGAGGCTGTGCCTCCAGGAGGTCCATGAACCAATGGTAACTTTCACCTTTGGAGAGAAAGTTTATGACTCTTTGTCCGTGAGCATGGTATTTTGCATATGTAATTCGACTGGGTGTTGATGCAAAAACTACTAGGTTTCTTAAAACACTAATATGTTGCATAGGTATCAACATCTAATTTACACCATCTTTTAGATCATCAACATACGAATTAAAAGAGACCAAACATGACATAGGTGCTTTATACAACTAGTCATCTATCATAACGCATGCATAAAACAGTAGAAAGACAAATAAAAATACAACAGACAAAATTAAAATACAATGCAGTAATACTGTACACAATGACCTGGGCTATGTGTGATAGGAAGGTCAAAGAAAGGTTTGTCTGGGAATGAATAGGAAAGAGTCTATAGGCATTGTGTCTTTCCTATGGCAAATGTAGCATGGGCAGATGTGCATTCCTTGAAGCAATAAAACCTCTTATCAGATAGTCACCGTGGCAACTAAGCCCTTTTGGGGTGTTCGTTGCTTTGGGGGTTGTCTTCAAAACTCCAGCATATAGCTGGGTTGTTGGTTTTAAAGATTATTTGTTAAATGTGACAAATAACTGTATGTCTGATTGGTCCAGATGCTACAACATGCCCATGCCCATATTCAGTTATAGTCATAGTGCCACCTGCTGGCAACAGGAAGTCACATATTTAATACTGTTGTGGATGCCTAGCAACATTTTAAAAATATCAACAAGTGTTAAATAGGGTAGCAACATGCTAGAAACATGCTATAACATGTTAGCAACACTTAGCTAATTGCTAAAGCATGCTCTTAATGCAATGAAAGAGGAAGTTACTCTAACTCAGGCATGCAATGTCCAATCTGCCCCAAACTTAATATGTTTGATAGGAGTCCTGGCCTGAACACTTTTACGTGCCAATATTCAGTTGTAGTCATAGCGCCACTGTTACGGCTTCCTATTTTGGCTGATGTAAATAGTCTAGGGATTTGGGAAGGTAACACAAGAAATACAATAATAAAGGAAACCCAAAGGGTATTTGTTTAGATTTTTAGGAAGATTGTTTGTTGCCGAAATGTGATGTGTAGGATAAAGAATCAAACGGAAACCAGTAATGCTTTCACAACTTTAGTAAAGAATTAGGTTTACCAAAATCCAAGTTTGGTCCATGTCATTAACATTACCTCGATGAGGCAAGAAATTCAGATATACAATAAAGAGAAAAAGAAAAAAACAAATCACCCAAACAGTGTGAGATGTGAGCGGAGCTGAACGAAAAGAAATCAATAAAACAAAACCATTACTAACTACAACCCATCAAACACTATCTAAACAAAGAAAATAAACAAAACAAATCTTCAGCCTAAACGCCAACTAACTACGCTCACTAAAACAAAAAAAAAATACAAACAGCAGCTTCCGCTCCTACCCTGATGTTTCTATACAAGCAAATTTCTACATGTTGTATCGTGTAGGTCACGTGACATACTAACCTTGTCTCAACACTATGAGCCAAAGATAAATCCCGTTGTCAACTCTTTACAAGAGCGAAAATCGCATCACAGCACAATCGGGTAACGAGTCAGCAGAAAAAAAATACAACAAGTAGAAAATAAAAGTCAATTAATACTAGAGATTCCGAACTCTCGGTGGACAGCGTGACAAACAAGTGAGAGCTCCACAAAGGAAAACCGCGCTCTCCTGTCTTGCGTCTCTTCCGAATCCTTAAAGCAGGCAGGCGTAGGGGATTGGCTCAGAAGTAGGCGTTGTCCTCACAGTAATAGGTGATCGATCCAGCAGTCATCCAATCCTAGACTCTGGCCATGAGAACAAGGACCAATAGAAAACACAAACCTTTCCTCACAGTATTACAGAACGTAACAGCCACCTACTGTCAACAGGAAGTGACATGTTTAACACTGTGACACACTATTAGCAACACACTAAAAAGCCATTGAGTACTAAAGTAGTTAAAAACACACTCAAACATGCTCGCAACACCTACTTAATGCTAAAGCATGTTGTTAAAGACATAAACCAGGAAGTTTTTGTAATTCATGTAAACAATGTCCAATCTGCCCCAAACTTCGAGGAGCGTCTCGCTGCAGCCTGCGGTGGACATCCAACCCCGCCCATATCCAAGTGCGACGTTACAAACCACGCCCATGTCCAAATACGTCACATTCATTCATTCATTGTGAAACAGGAAGAAGCGTCGATAAGAAGATAATTCGTATTGTTTGCTAACCGCTAAAAAGAAGAAGTTGTTTGCCGTGTGGGTAAGTAAAAAATATATCTTTGATCTTTACCATGTGTGCGTCATTGTGTTCATGTACATAAACAACAGTTCGGCACGCTTAGTATGTGTTTTAAACTTCACACACGTTATTACTTAGCTAACAACAAATTTACATATATATTTATATATATTAACGTTATATTTGTGCGTGCGTGGGTTGGATGAGTGTTATGTGTTTGTGTTTTGGGGAACTGCACGTTCATTCAGCATTCATTTAATGTCGTCGTAAGAATGTAAGAATCTGTGCACTGTGTGTATACTGTACGTGTGTGTACGTCTGTGTGTGTGTATACATACATAGGTCATCTCACCCACTCAGACACACACTCTTCATCCCTCACATATATATACTTACCTGGCCCCCCACACAAAACACTCACATACATATGACATCTTTAATGATAAACACTGATCACAGTACCCATGCACAGTAAATCAGACGAGTAACCGCATCATTTCACTACGTCTTGCTGGATAACTCCGTGTATGTCACAAATTATCTTTTTATTCTTCTATATTAATGGAAAGATCACATAACGTTTGTCAATGTTTTTGTGCATTCTACACATTTTCAGTCCAAGCCTGATGCAGGGCAGTTCTGCTGGGTTGAGGGGTCCCTGCTGCAGTTTTACCAGTAAAGAAAATGATTCATTACAATTCACTTGGAGGACCACATAAGCCATGCAATGGTGCATGGAGGTATGGTGAGAGCATTTCTCTAGATATTAATATAGATAAATAAATATATAAATCATACATATATGTTTGTATGTAGAAGGATGAGGTAGCCTAAATGATGAGGTAAATACTTTTTAGTGGACACATATACATTCCAACACATATGTATTCTCTATTTTTATCAGGAGCACCAAGAGGACATAAAGTGGAAGTTACCAAAGGTCCATCATGGTGCTGGAAACAGAGTCGCTGTGAGTTATTCTGTGGGGTGGTGAAAGGTCCTGCCTTTCTACAGATGGACAGTAAAAATCAACAGAATGCCATCAAAGACTACCGGGGGTGGGGGGGAGAATCGGATGAAGCAAGAGAGGTCTTTTTATTCATCTTTGAGTATCTGGAGGAGCTGGACACATTCATATCAAATTGTCTTGATGAACAAGGCCTCATGCCATGTCCTGTGAATAATCTTTCAGAGTAAGGAATCTCTCTGTGTAGCCTATGTATGTATGTATGTGTACTGCATAACAAGAACTGTTTGTCTGATCATTTAACTGCTCAGACTTATGATATTTGGAACATATATTTTGTTAAACACAATCAGTCAAAAGTTTTTGAACAGTAAGATTTTTAATGTGTTTTTTTTTTTAAGAAGTCTCTTCTGCCCACCAGTCCTGGATTTATTTGATCCAAAGTATAGCAAAAACAGCAACATTTTAAAATATTTTTACGATTTAATATAGCTCTTTTTCTATTTGAAAGAGTTTTCTATATTTCTATTAAAATGTAATTAATTCCATTAATTTCAAATATGACATTTAGCATTACTCCAGTCACATGATCCTTCAGAAATCATTCTATATTCTAATTTGCTGCTTGTTATTATTACTATTATTATTAAGTTGAAAACAGCTGAGTAGATTTTTTTTTTTTCAGGTTTCTTTGATGAATAGAAAGTTCAGAAGCATTTATCTAAAATAGAAATCTTTATCATCACTTATCTTTATCAGCATTTATCTGAAATAGAAATGTCTTTATCATCACTTTTGTTTAAGCTAAAGCATCCTTGCTAAATAAAAGTATTAACTTCTATAATCTACTAATTCTATAATAATGTATATATACACGCACACTGACTTAAAGCTTTTGAATGGTATAGTGTATATGTTACAAAAGCCTTTTTATTTCAGATAAATGCTGATCTTTGGATCTTTCTATTTATCAAAGAATCCAGAAAAAATGTACTCAACTGCTTTAAATATTGATGATAATCAGAAATCAGCATATTAGAATGATTTCTGAAGAATCAAGTGACACAGAAGACTAATGATGTAATGATGCTGAAAATTTAGCTTTGATCACAGAAATATATTACACTTTAAAATATATTCAAATAGAAGCTTACATTTTGTGTTATTGTAGATCAAATAAATGCAGGCTTGGTGAGCAGAAGACTCTTAGAAAAAAAAAAAACTAAAAATCTTACTGTTCAAACACTTTTGGCTGGTAGTGTATATTTTTGTAACATTTTAAATTGAATTATTTTTGTAAAATAATAAATATAAAATGCCCAAATAAGTAATGTATGTCTTTTTATTCATCTTTAAGTATGTGGAGGACCTGGACAAATATCATATCAAGTTGTGATGAACAAGGCCTGAAGGTCAATGTCATGTTTAAACTATCAAAGCAATCAACCTCTATTTAGCCTGTGTATGTGTAGCTACTGCATATGGAGAACTGTTGATTCTGTCATTTAAATATTAACACTTTGTGATAAGTGGAACACTTAAAAAAAATAGCTAACAATTATACAATACCAACTTTTACAATAATTTTACATACTTTTACAATAAACATTACAGTCCCCTTTTAAACATTACATTGCATTTAAAATTCGCCTAAAATCGATCGTAATAAATGAGAATTTATCTCATTACATAAATGAACATATATATAAGGTTAAAAGGTTTTTATTAACAATTAGCCTAATGTAGTCAATGCAAGCATATTACAGGCTGTCATGATGACGAAATCAGCTCCGTATATTAGACATTGAATATATTAGATTTAAGTTGTAGCATTTTAGCCTAGACATCCTTTACACGAATAAGAAAACGTGTATTAGTAAAACGAAGGACAATGGCCTATTATTTTATAGAGATCCCCGAAACAACCATAAATTGCTTCGACATACTTCCGGGTTTCCCGGTATAGGGATTGGGGAGTAACAAGGTGACGTATTTGATATGGGCGTGACTTTCGACGTACGTGGGCGGGGTTGTATCGGCGATGGGCGTGACGTCTGACGTCATGCGTGGATGTGGGCGGGGTTGGATGTCCACCGCAGGCTGCAGCGAGCCCTACTTGCAAACTTCACATGTTTGATAAGAGTCCTGGTCTGAAGATATATACATGCACATATTCAGTTATAATTATAGCGCCACCTCCTGACAACAGGAAGTGACATGTTTAACGGTGTTACGGACTCCTAGCAACATATTAAAAAGCATTAGCAAGTTTTAAATAGGCTAGCATCATGCTAGAATCATGTTAAAACATGCTAACAACACTTAGCTAAGAGCTATAGCATGATATTAATACAAAGAAAAATTGCTGTAACTCCTGCATACAATGTCCAATCTGCCCCAAACTTAATATTCAACATGCTACAAACATAGTAAACCATGCTAGTAACACTTCATGCTAAAGCATGCTAATAATACAATGAAACAGGAAGTTACTGTAACTCAGGCATACAATATCCAATCTGCCCCAAACTTAACATGTTTGATAAGAGTCCTGGCCTGAACACATGCCCATGCCCATATTCAGTTATAGTCATAGCGCTACCTGCTGGCAACAGGAAGTCACATGTTTAATACTGTTATGGATGCATAGCAACATTTTAAAAAGTATCAACAAGTGGTAAATAGGGTAGCAACATGCTAGAAACATGCTAAAGCATGTTAGCAACACTTAGCTAAGTGCTAAAGCATGTTATTAATGCAATGAAACAGGAAGCTACTGTAACTCAGGCATGCAATGTCCAATCTGCCCCAAACTTAACAGCTTTGATAAGAGTCCTGGTCTGAACACATTTACGTAACAATATTCAGTTATAGTCATAGCGCCACCTACTGTCAACAGGAAGTGACATTTAACACTGTGATACACTATTAGCAACACACTAAAATAAGCCACTGAGTGCTAAACTGGCTAAAAACATACTCAAACATGCTAGCAACACTTACCAAGTGCTAAAGCATATTGTTAAAGCCACGAAACAGGAAGTTGTTGCAATTCCTGCAAACAATGTCCAATCTGCCCCAAACTTCACATGTTTGATGAGAGTCCTGGCCTGAAGATATCTACATGCTCATATTCAGTTAAAGTCATAGCGCCACCTGCTGGCAACCGGAAGTGACATGTTTAACACTGTGATGGTCTATTAAAAGCACAGCAAAATATGCCATATTGTGCTAAACATGCTAGAAACACTTTCTAAGTGCTAATGCATGCTATTAATGCCATGAAACAGGAAGTTGTTGTAATTCAGCTATACAATGTCCGATCTGCCCCAAACTTCATATGTTCAATAAGAGTCCTGGCCTGAACACATCTAAAGGCCAATATTCCATTACAATTATAGCGCCACCAGCTGGCAACAGGAAATGACTTGTCTTACACTAACTCAAGCATACCATGTTCAATCTGCACCAAACTTCATATGTTTGATAAAAGCGCTGACCTGAAGACGTCTACATGCCAATATTCAGTTATAGGCATAGCGCCACCAGCTGGCAGCAGGAAGTTTGGCACATCTAAATGACTTTGATATATTCCTCCTAAATTTACTATGTTAAAAGCATAGTGCCCACCGTTCGCTGTTTCCCTAAAGCCACCGGTCGGCGGTGAGCCCGGGTGCGAGGGCCCATTCATCGCTGCTTGCAGCTTTAATTAGTTGTTATTCTCGCTCTTCTAAAGAATTCATTCAGAGCAGAAAAAAATCTTTTGGATGTTTTTCAGCAGGCATCTGAGAGTTATCTAAAACTAATCTTTTATTATTAAGATGAATGTAAAATCACATGACAAAACAATCTCTGAATCAGCTCTACCTTGGTTATTTGCATAAACCTGTTACCCTCAGTTGACCATTAAAATCACTTCACTGGGACACAGTACAGACAGATTTAGAGCTTTAGTGGGTGAGCAGTGAGATCATTTTCCTTCTTTTATTTATACAGTGATTTTAAATTATAGAATTAATTTAAATGATTTCATAGCCAAGTTTCACTACAGCAAATAGTTGAGAAACTAGATGACACTCACACAGCAGGTCCATCACTGAGATCAGGGGGCAGACGCATGGAGTCGTTACTCCTCATAGACACACAGCTGAATCCTGGAGATGCTTCTCTACGAGTGTCAACATCACTGAGACCAGGGGGCTCTCTGTGTCTACAGTGTCTCAGAGTGTCAGCAGAATCCTCCTGCTCTTTCTCCTCATACACACTCATTTTACAGCTTCTCGTTTCTGCTTCTCTTCTTCCTAGACGATAGATTTTGGGCCTGTATGTGGAAACAGAGAACATACACTGAAATTTGATACAACTGAGTGTCAGTTCTTGCTGGTGACCAGAAGTGAGAACGGTAACTGAAGTGTCTGACAAAATTAAAATGTTAACCTTGATAAGACAGTAAGTCTGGCCACATCAAAAATTGCATAATTCCCTACTATACATCAAGCTAATCGACATAGCCTTTATAATACTATAAAAAAAGTATGATTTCATCCTCATTCTGTGATATGAAACCATGGCTGAGCACAAAAAGTTCAACTCGACTATGTTATGAAGTTAATTTGGAGAAAAAGCATGTCCATAAATGATATCTTTGTTGGACAATGGGTTTGTAAACAGGCTCATACACATGCAAAACTGAAACCAAAAACCTGATACTCCGTCAAATTAGATCTGTGCATTACGTTTTTGAGTGTATATGCAAATTAACACCCCTGTCACATCTATGTTTTTTTTTTTTTTTTTTTGTTGTTGTTGTTCTTTTGGCTTTTTAAAATTGAATTTCATGTTTTTATATTGGTACTTTAAATAAATATTTTTAAAATGTTTCTTTTATGTTGATTCAGTAAAAAGCATTAAGATGACTTTCTAGAGATAGAAAATAATGTTCATTTTTCAGTAATCATCAATAAGGTTCAATGTTTTATTATGCGATTTTTATACGTTTCTCAGATTATTTTAGTTCTATTTTACAGTTTAAACTGTTGGTTTTCACTGCCTTTACTTGGTTTATTTTGAATTTGATATGACCAGTATATCTAACATTAAATGCCCATATTCTATCATTAAGTTTTATTTTTAACAACATGACATGAAAGAAATAATATTATCACATAATACAGGTAAATGGGAAACACTTTACAATTAACAACTACATTGGTTAAAATTAATATAAACAAACACTGTTCGCAGCATTTCTTAATCTTAGTCAATATAATACTTATAAATATATACAAGGTTGTAAATGTTCTCATTGGTTCATAACCTTTGAACAAAAAAATATTGTGTTTTTAACCATTAACACTAAATATAATTTATGTTTTAAATTATTGTGTATTGTACATCATGATACTTAATACATTTCTCGCTTGTACATATTGAAACACACCTTATTTAGGTAAACAGATTTAAAGGAATTATTGAGCCTGTATAAAAAAAAAAAAGAAATAAAATAAAATAAAATAAATAACGGTGTACTCCTAAAACAAGCTTTCAGCTATATACAGAATACTAGGTCTATTCTGGTTGTTTTACAGTTGTTACATGTCTTTATATCAAACAGTCGTTTAGTTTAATGAAATTAGAATACACACATTGACACTACTCATTTTTTTAAATACTATATTTTATGTATCTGGATCCACTTTTTGACTATTCATAATAATTCATAATGATGTCAGACCCAGTAACCACCCCCCAAATTATTAAATATTAAAGCATAAAAGTATATAAGTATATACAATTTAAAAACAAACATCCAGTACTTTTTACTTTTAAGTACATAAAAATCAAATACTTTTGTACATTTACTTGAGTAAAATTGAAAAGGAGTACTTAATACTTTTACTGGAGTACAATGTTTTATTAGGGTATAAAAATTATACCCTAAAAAAGATTGTCTGTACTCAAGTAGGCCCTGCATAATTTGTGATGTTCGTCCACCACTACTTCCAAGTTGGTTTGCGTGAGTAATAGAAATATAACGAGCATTTGCGCTAGTGTCAAATAAATGTCTCATATTTTTAATACTAATATAAAACTAAGTTAACCGCAGTGCTGAACTTTAGGTGTGTTTGATTAGGATTAGAGACTGAGAATGTGCGTCAGTAGGAAGTAGAGCCACTACAGGCCTAGAGTTGAAAACTGTCCTAACCGCGCTGCTCTTCTAGTCAGAAGAATAACAAAACATCTTTGACGTGTTTGTGTTCGACAAACTATTTAGACACAAAATATGATATCACTGCTGTGAAAAGTTTTAACGAACCTACCGTAACGTGAATACATCGTTGATTTCTAATCATCAGACATGGCGTCAATGTCATCTGGTGTGATCACTTTCGATTTCACTTTGTAGCTACAACCTGGAGCAATGGGCGTGTCGAAAGATAGGGGCGTGCTGAAAGGTCTTCACAATTGGTTGCAAGTTTCCCGTTTAACATAAAGGCAGGTTGTTATCTTAAACGCTATTGATCCTTTTAATCTGTTTAAGCAATAACTCCAACATAATTCTGTAAACCCAGATCCCATTCTTTTACTGTAAAAATAGCGATCATGATATTAAAAATATTACTTTCGAATGTACCCTCGGAATTTCATTTTGTATGGCCACAGGTTACTGACGTCTTTACCACCGCGTCTTTGTAAAGGTCTTATAGTGCATCCATAATCAAAATAATGAATCAAACACAAATTACAATTTGTATTTTATGCATATAGAATCTCACAAGCTGCTCATAAGTTCGACATATCGTTTAGTATTATATTCCCATTGCATTGATTACACAGGATAGAAAAAATGTTATAGATCAATAATTTCTACTGTTTTGAACCATGCTTTACAGTTTTTCTGTACTTTTACTAAATGTGCATGGAAACTAAAAATGTTTTGCCTGATAAGGACAAACATATATGGTTGATAAAACAAATGAATAATAATAATAATAATAATAATAATAATAATAATAATCAGAAGAGCCAGTAGAATAAGTACTGTTTAATAACCTTTTGTTAAGTTGCATTAACCAATTTGGCAAACAGACACAATTTTAACCAATAAAAAATAATAATCCCACGCAAATTCATTAATCCATCAATTTATTCATCCATGCTGCAGCAGTCCATAGAACAGAAGCCATCAAACACTCTGTCAGAACAGAACACTGTGAAAACCCCCTTTTTTTCTGATGCCACAGTATCCAGTATCCTTCTTCATACACAACATCCAGATGAATCTGTTTTAGCAGGTCTGACAGTAGCTGGATTAAAGAAAAAACATATACCCTCAATTTCACAGACAAGGCTTAAGCCTAGTCCCAGACTAAAATGTAAGTCTGAGCTGTTTCAACTGAAAGAAATTTGCAATGACTGATCTTAAAATATATCAGTGCCATTGTTTTGTCTCAAGATGCACACGTTTATTTATTTATTTATTTATTTTAGACACGTTTATAAAAATTACTTCAATGTCCTAATGTGGTTCAAAGTAGTACCAATAGTGTCACTCAGACTCCCTCTAGTGGTACGCAGAGGAATCACTAAATTTAATTTAATAAATTTAAGGAGAAGTCTACTTCCAAAACGAAGATTCACATATAATGTACTCACCCCCTTGTCATTCAAGATGTTCATGTCTTTCTTTCTTCAGTCGTAAAGAAATTATGTTTTTTGAGGGAAACATTTCAGCATTTTTCTTCATATAATGGACTGATATGGTGCCCCGATTTTGAACTTCCAAAATGCAAGTTTATTTACCTGTAAGCACAGTGCAGTGTTAAGGTTAATGTACAAACTGTATATTTACAATAATAAAGTGGCTGACAACAGCAAATATTCTTATTTAGAATAAAACAGCCTCATTTTGAACTGTGCAGAGCTGTAGCTAAATAGTTAGGACCAGAGATGGGACCAAGTCATTCCTTTCAAGTCATAAGCAAGTCTCGAGTCAAATCCCAAGTCCTCGAAGAGTTAAAGTTAATGAGATAATTAAGTGACATTAAGTGATGATTGTGCATTAGTGATGAACACCTGCTGTCAACAAGCTGCATCACTGAAGAAAAGACAAACACAAGAACTACAACTGACATCAGACACAGCCTTGGATAAAATCAACTGAAAAAACAAAACAAAAAGAGCTGAGACTGACTTTATTTTATGTCTGCAGAATCTCTTATTGAGAATTAAAAGAAACAAAGAAAGAGAGAACACGATGCCACCATAATTGTGGTCAAGGTGTGCTTTAGTTTGTCTCTTGACCCTTTGAGTAATTTAATGTAATTTGCTTCTAAGCAATTGCAATGTTGTTTGACAGTAAACATTTGTGTGTTACTGAATCAAAAGCTTGTAGTTGCAGAGTATCTTATACTCTCTACTTATAACTAATTTGGATGAATGTCATGAATTGGTATTTCTATTTGATTTGTTTGACTGCCATTCAGCTTTTGCATAACTGCAAAAAAAACAAACAAAAATACCCTATAATGTTTCAATATGAAAAGAAAAAACTGCATTGGCTCAGGTTTTTAGACATGAACATTTAGCCTACGATCCTCAACAGTGGTGATAAATAATTATTCATACTGCAATACATGAGGAGAGTTTATCCTATGTTGTATACCCAGCATGCATTGCAACATGAAGTGGTTTGTTGATTGTCACCATTGTTGAGATTCATATGCTGGTTCTTGATGTCTGTGTGTGTCTAAATAGCGCAGATGTTCAGATTTGTATATGCATTACAGATTTAAAACTTATTCCATTGTAGCTGTTAGAAAAAACATTCTACTTGCATGCTGCAGAACCTAAACATAGAAACGACAAAAAAAAAAAAAGTTACTTCTGATGCAGTTTCTGATGACTACAATGTCATATTAAAACAGCTAGTGACCGCTCACTTTGCTGCTCTGATCTCACTGTTTCACAACAACACATGCATTGTTATAAAAAGAGACCTAATGTGGCAGGTCAAGGGTCAAGAGCACAACTGAAACACACACTGATCTCCATGATGGTGGCATAATTTTAACCACTAAAACATCAACATCTGATCCTCTGTAATTCTCAGTTACAGCAGGTGTTCATCACTAATGCACAATCATCACTTAATTAGTCACTTAATTATCTCATTAACTTTAACTCTTTGAGGACTTGGGATTTGACTCGAGACTTGCTTGTGACTTGAAATGAATGACTTGGTCCCATCTCTGGTTAGGACTACTATGCTACTGTATTTTAAAGCTGGTCATTATGGTGGTACTTGGAAAGCCAAATATTTTCTGAGGTGGTACTTGGTATTAAAGGTTTGAGAAGCACTTATCTATACAAAGTGACAATTTATAACCACTTCCTTTCCAAGTATCTATTACTTATTAGGTTGTTGCAGCCCTCAATTGCATGATTTTTTGTATTACTATTATGATATCCACTGGCAATGTTTTTAATCCATTTTTTGATTCATACTCAGAATTTGTGCTCTGCATTTAACCCATCCAAGTGTGCACACATACAGCAGTAAGTAGTGAACACACACCCAGAGCAGTGGCAGGTGTGTGTGTGTGCTTGTTTTTGCTACATTGTGGGGACCAAATGTCCCCACAAGGATAATGAAACCTGACATTTTTTGACATTGTGGGGACTGGCTTGAGCTCCCCATGGGTACAAAAGCTTATAAATCATACAGAAAGAGATTTTTTGAGAAAGTAAAAATGCAGAAAGTTTTCTGTAAGGGTTAGGTTTAGGGGTAGGGTTAGGGTGAGGGGATAGAAAATACAGTGTGGACAGTATACAAACCATTGCGCCTATGGAGAGTCCTCACAAAGATAATAAACCAGACATGTGTGTGTGTGTGTGTGTGTGTGTGTGTGTGTGCATGGTTTTGTATTTTTTTCATATGTATCATTACATTATTCAAGTCGGTTCAAACGCAATGAATGCATTTAAAATTATCCGGCAAGGATGCAGCAAAACAATATAATTTACCCGGCCATGCTCTTGGCCAAGCCTGAGGTACATTAAACATAAAAAATAATAAATAAATAAATAAATAAAATAATAAAAAAAAAAAAAACATAAAATATAAAAACAAATATGACCAATGCTGGCTCCATAACTTAAACGTCTAAACCTGTCAGGATGGTAGCGCTGCTCTCACACCCTTGCTATGCGACAGGAGCGGTAATCGGGAACACCTGGTGGCGCAATCCCACATAGCAATTGACATCTGGCCCAGCTCTGGGCCAAGCAAGGAGTTACACTTGGCCAAAGCGCAGCAAAGAATTACGGCCCTTGTCTGGCCCAGATCTGGACTACAGACATGAGCCATAACTGGCCCAAAAATTAAAACAAGTTTTAATAGTGCTACACAATCTCAGGCTTCAGTAAACTACATAGAGACCAGTCTTAAACCAGAAACCCCAAAACTGAGCCATGTCTAAAGGTGTAACTGTGTTTTACTGCTTATTGATGGATCCATGGCTGAGTTGGTTTTTGTTTCTTTTTTTAGGCTCAGTTTTGGGGTTTCTGGTTAAAGACTGGACTCTGTGTGGTTTACTGAAGGCTTGATTGAGTCCCAGATAGCAAGAGAGCAGGTGTAAACCATTGAATCAATGTTAAAAATAGTTGATTTGTCAATGTTAATGTCATTAAAACAATTAATGTTGAAAAAAAATGTTGACATTTCAACAAACCACCATTACTGTGATCAGTGATTGCTTTAGTTGGGTTCTTAATTCTTGATTTTCATTATATAATTTTTTTCTCTGTGCTGTAATGGTGTTTCAATATAAACACTTATGCTATTGAAAAGAGATGTTTTAAAATTAAATGAAAGTAGATTACTTTTTGCAATGGGTGGCGACTGGCAATACAGTTGAAAAACAATTCTAAATAACATTGATGAATGTCATTACCGACGTAAATATTCTGTACCACGAATGCAAAAAAACTAAACAAAAAAAAAAATCTGTGATTAGCAAATCAAAAGATTTAGACATGAACACTCAACATACATATCGCAACAATGGTGACAATCACCAAACTAATTCAGATAAACAGATCAACTGCAATGCATGCTGGGAATCATGAATGACTTTTTACTATATTGATACCCAGCATGCATTTCTGCATAGAATTTTAGTTTGCTGATTGTCACCATTGTTGAGTTTCATACGCTGATTCTTGATGTCTAATTGATTCAGTAATTTAAAACTTTTTTGATAATACTCTGTTAATTCATAAAAGTATGATAGTGGTTTTATTGAGCTTTACTCTCACATTGCAGTCTCACACCATCATTCAAAGCCCAACGCATTTGTAAGCAATTCATTAAATAACCTTGTAATGGTTACAGTCACTACTGTCATCTAATCGCAGCAGATCTTAGTTTTCATTGTCTCAAATAACATGTTTTCACACAATGTTACAATAGACAAAGAAAATCTAACATTAAAATACAAAGAGTCAAGAGCCCAACTAAAGCGATCACTGATCACAACAATGGTGGTTTGTTGAAATTTAATTTTTTTTCAACATTATTAGTAGGAGCAAAAGTTATAATAATTCAATATCATTAACATTGACAAATCAACTACTTTTAACATTGATTCAATGGTTGCTTGGGGGTAGCACTAATAAAACTTGTTCTGGCTCAGTTCAGGGCTGGTTATAAGTTACTGTTTGGCTGAGATTTGGGCCAGTTATGGCTCATGTGTGGCTCACGTCTGTAGTCCAGATCTGGGCCAGACAAGGGCCGTAATTCTTTGCTGCACTTGGGCCAAGTGTAACTCCTTGCTTGGCCCAGAGCTGGGCCAGATGTCAATTGCTATGTGGGATGGACCTTTATCTCACTTCCTATATCTGGTAAGCGAAGCAGTGTATCCCCACTTCCGGTCCCATCGCAACGCAATGATAACTATTGCGAGAATCCTCTCTTTCGTTTCTTTCGCCGGTATTACTGCATTGTACCTGGCTGCTTTTATTCTCTTCCAAATGTGCATTCTGAATAATAAATAAATTTAACCTGCTGCAGTCAATTTCGTCTTCTCATTAACAATGTTTTTCTCATCATATTTTATACCTGTTTACATTAAAATAAGTTTTAAATAAACACCCTTACAAAATTAACCATGGATTTACTATAATAAATGTAATATGTTATATTTTATTTTATTTTTTCCCGCGGACTGATTTCCATTTGTATTGCCATAGTTTTACTATACATACCATGGTTAATTTTCGTACGATCGGTATTAAAATAGATGAATGAATACGCAGGCGTTGCCTTAAAGAAATAACAATGTTGAACATTTTAGCTAATTAATCTTAGACAGTATAACGGGTTGACAGCGTGATTTGAATATTATTTAAGAATTTTGCCATAAACATGTGAATTACACACAGTGAAATGACTGTGAATGAAAAATTACAGAATAAAGATTCAAATTTAATACAAATTAATAAATATGTTGATTCTGATCTTATTTATCAGGTCTCACACACACTGCAGCATTGACGCAGTGTGCTGAAATCACGCATGTTTATGAGCCATGGGTTTCTCAGATCGGTACGTTGAATTAAAACTCCAAGTTCCATCATCAGAATATTTCTTCGCCTGTCTCTGAAAATGTGTGGATTTTGAAATCATCCTCTGTCTTACTGTGCATACGCAGCTTGTGCGCTCCCATTTAAATCATGAAATGTGCGTCGGAATATCAGGACAACATTTTGCCTTGTTTCTTCATACCCGATTAATGATCGGAAACTGTGTTTAATATATTTTGATGAAATATCTATGATGAATTGTTCATTAATAAATCACAACCATCCCGTGCTATGGGCATTGCCATTCATACAGGCTACAGCAGAAGTTATTTTACACAACTATTCGATGCTTCCGCGTTCCGAACGCAGACCGTGAAAAAGGCTAATAATCCTGTGAAGGTGGAGCGTCTTGCACCTCGGAGGCACTTCGAAGAGCGTGCACTCCACTTTGGGACACAGCTAGCATCTTCAAGGATCCATCCCACACTGCCCACCAACCATTTGAACTACTGCCCTCCAGAAAATGCTATAGGTCCATGAAAACAAGAACATAAGATTCATAAACAGTTTCTTTCCCAATGCCATTACCACACTGAAGTCTGACACCCACCAAATGCAACTTATCACTAACATGCATCAACCACTATGAAGCACTTTAAACTAAATAGCACTTTAGGCCTATTATGGACTATTTGGATCTTTCAGCACATTTGCTTTAACTGTATATGTTTGACATGACTGTATGTGTTGAAGAGTGTGCAGAGATGGGCATACATACACAGAAATGTATTTAAAATAAAAATACAAAATACTGAGTTGAAAAGTGTATTTAAATACAAATACAAAATACTGTGTAAAAAATGTATTTAAATACAAATACAGTATTTTGTATTTTTAAAATACACAAAATACATGTGAAATTGGCCATCAAGTGTAGGCATCCCTATTAGGCTGAAATATATCTGGACATATTCAGAATGCAAAACAAAAACATTTAGATGTGTACTACTGACTAGAAATGATCTTCCCTTCCCCTGCACTGTAGGAAAAACAAAACTTTTTTTTTTTTCCCCAAACATCTTTTACTACGTTTTATCACCATCATGACTTCAACTCAGTAACAAGAACTCTGCTCTCTCTGTCATTCTGTCACCATAATCTCCCTCTTTCTTTCTTTCTTTAGTGCTTGCTTCCTTGCTGGTAATCACAAATAAACTTATGTAGTGAAAAATAGCAGCCATTTATACACTTACTTCTGACCAGGTTACAATGCAGGCTATTCCTGGTGAGCAATATTAAAAAAATCATACTGTATTTAAAACTGTGGTAACCTTTTCTGCTATCAGGAATGGGCAATATGACCAAAATATTATTTTTACTTCACAGCAAGTTTTAAAACCACATCAAAAACTAACTGAATTTCTTTTTTTTTCCTTTCTTTTTTTATTTATTTTTTATTTTTTTGCAGGTTGTACAATACTTTTTAAGCATAGCAACTTTTATATTTATTTCATGTAAAGTTTGCTTCTATATACACTGTAAAAACTGTTACTTAGATTCAACTCAAAAAAAATAAGGCAACATTTTCCAACTACTTTTTGTAAGTTTAGTGAACTTATTGTTATTTTGATTTGATAAAAATCAGTATTATTTATTTTACTGTATGCTAAAAAATCAAGTAGAGTCTACAATATAAAGCAAAACATTTGAGTTTAACCATTGCAGCATATTGACCAAATCATACTTAGTTAAAATAAGTAACATTTAAAATAAAAAATTAAACTTTTTGATTTTAATTAATTCATTTACTCTATTACTCTATTAATTTAGACAAATTATTTATTCAATCCACTTGAAATAATTAGTTTTTACATTTTATAGTGTAATAAATGCGTGCTCATTCAGCTAAAACCTAAATTTATGCGATGTAAATAGTTACTTACATGTGTTGCACGTTGTATAAAGCCCCCCAAAACTCCAAAGAAATCCGAAATTGGTCCGGTACAGGTGACAATGAGCATCGATGTCGTTGTTCTGCTGCAGCATGTGAGCGGGTCGTGACGTATTACTTTGGATATTAACACTTAAATAGAGTTTTGTAGAAGCAATTTATTGTGAAGGTCAGTAAAAAACAATTTTTTGATAGGTAATAATAAGTTACAAAAACAATCACACTTTTTACTTATGTAAAACTTAAATGAATTCAAAAAGAAAATGTTTTTTTTTTTGAAGAATAAATCTAAAAGCTGAAGAGTTGTGCATCATGCATCAGTGTCATAACAAATGCACACAATCACTACATTAAAGTGATGGTGACAGACAGTGATTAACCTTCTTTTGTCTCTACATCAATCATTTGCATAGATGGGGGAACATAATCACAATTCAGAAATGTTACATGGCATGGAAATGGCATTTTCATTAAGCACCATGTTTGTAAAATGCTTAAAATTTACTAAATGAGCCTACATAGCAGAAATATTTAATAAAGTAATGGTCCATGTTTCATACATTTGTTAATTAAAAGAAAATGTTTAATGAATAATAAAAAAAAAATACAATTTAGTGTTACACAGATTAATGTTTTTTTTTCTAAAATCACAAGTTACAAATTCAAATACTGCATTTAACGGGATTATTTGATTATTTTGGTGTGGAGAACAGTTACCGAGTTGCCCCGCCGATTTACAGAATTATATAACGAGGCACATTGTCGCCATTCCACTCTGTCACGGAGTGTGCGCACAAAAAAAAAAAAAAAACTTTACCTGGCAACGTGCATTTTAACTTTAATCAACAAGGAATTGATCATGATGACACCCTTACCTTAATGCAAAAAACTGAGAAAACCCAGCAAACAGGGGACGTCCCCCGGACGTTACGAACGTCGGTTTGGGTCCGCAGTACGTCCGCTTTGTAACGTTCGCTGGCGGACGTTTGGACGACGTCTGTATTTGGTCCGCTTTATAACGTTCACTGTCGAACGTTTAAGGACGTCCGGATTTGGTCCGCTTTGTAACGTTCGCGAACGGACGTTCTGAGGACGTTCACTTACGTCCGCATTTGGTTCTCTTTTTGACGTTCGCTGGCGGACATTCGGAGGACATTCGCCCGAACCAGTTTGCAAACATCCCTGTTTCGTCTCTCATCATTTCCATAACAACACATGAAAAATCCAGTCGCCCATGCTTGGACTTTACCTGACACCTTGCAACTCAGAGTTCATTAAATTAAAGACAAGTAATAATAAAAAAAATAATAAACCCATATTGGATTTTAAAGGATATTTCCTTAAAACAAAATCCATTTTTTAACTGTGATAATGGAATGAAAAATGGAAAGATTGGCATTATTATTATTATTATTATTATTATTATATACTATACTATAAACTATATATTTTAATTTGTGGCAAAATAAATAACTTTAATTTATGCAAAAGAAAAAGTAACTTCTGTAATTATCAAATCACGAGTCTGTTTCAGCATTTCGACATCAAAAACAAGATACACTTCAATAATGTAATTGAACCTAGGCTACAATTAGGCCCTATGTATTCCCCATACATAAATAAAATAAGGTTGAATCCCTGAAGAGTGATGAATGCAGCCAAGGAAAACATGAAGAATAGAAAAGAAAGTGGAAAATAACACAGGTAAGACAAATAAATCAGTTCTTACTTTTTAATATTTACATAGGCTATCAAGCTGTTGGTAAGCTGACAAGACTTAGTTATTAAGGAAAATTACTTTTTTTTTTTAGTTATTGCATTTAAGACTGTTATGCAGCGCAAAAATAAAAGTGTAAAAGCCAATCAAATGAGCTCGTGATCGAGTGACGTCACTTAGGGTACGCGCATGTATCCATGGCAACGCTGAGCTGCTGAGTGACAGTTAACGGTCATGGTGATTTCCCCAGATATGGCCTTGAGTTTTCGCTTTTGTCCGGTCGAAAAGGTATTTATACTTTTATACTTGTAGACATTAAGTACCGTAACCACTGCGTATCTCGTAATATTTACATTTTATGAAAAGTTTACCTTTTAAAACGTTTGCTGAGGCTGTCCGTCGTGTAAGACTGCTGGCCGTTAGCCTAAACACTTTTGAAGCTAACGTTAGCACCCATATAGAAATGTGATACATGGCCATATATGAACATATATATATATCCTGGCGTTAAGGACTTTCAGAGTAAAGATTTAAACTTCTTGTGATGAACACTAGTTAGTGTAAATACGGCCTTTCATCCGTATTAGTCACATCCGGGACATTTGCTCGTGTGCGCGCCTGACCCATTTGGAATATTTTTCACAGAGGCCATTTTCTTCCCTCGCGATGCGGAGACAACGGAATAAAGTGTTTCATCTTAAGCACAAAATGTGTTTTGTAATATAATATCGTTTTATAATTATATTAATGGGCTGTATGCCGCTAAACCTTTCTCAAATTTTTTTTTCTACTCGCGATGCGGAACAGACGAGAGCTGTGTACTCCTGAACTTCTTCCCAGAGAGATAACGTTATTTCCTTTCGCTGGCAATGCGGGGCAGACAGGGCATAGGAAACACCGGAAGTAAGTGTTTTACCTCAATTGCGATATGTGTTTTATAAGATGTTATTACTTCATGACGATATTAACGTTACGCAGTGCTTTTAACAGGGAAACGTAAGAAGTAAGTGTTTTACCTCATTTAACATATATATTTTATAGCTGTATGCTTCTAAACCAACATAAACGTTTCTTACAGATCTCGTTTGCATTACAGTGCTAACGTAGAGGTCATTTTAACAGGGAAAGTAAGTGTTTTATAACGTCATATGGATTTATAGCGAAATTTATGCATTTAAACTGTTTCTCATAGCAATATTTTCTTTCACTCGCGATGCAGCGGACAGAGAAGTTGGTTTTATCAAGGAAAACACAGAAAGTAAGTGTTTTACTTCATTTACTTGTAATATTACTTTATGATGATATTAATATGCTGTGTGCGCCTAAACTTTTCTCATAGATCTGAATTGCTATGCAGTGCTGACGTGGAGGTTGCTTTTAACAGGGAAACAGTTGAAGTAAGTGTTTTATCTCATTTAAAATTTGTATTTTATAATGTCATATGGATTTATAGTGATATTTATGTGCTGTGCTCTCCTGAACTTTTTCTCAGAGAGATATTTTCTTTCAATCACAACACAGAGCAGACAGGAAAGTTAGTTATATCAAGGAAATGCCAAAAGTAACTGTTTTACTTCATTTACATTATGTGTATTATTTCTTCATGATGATATTAATATGCTGTGTGCACCTAAACATTTCTCATAGATATTAATTTCTATGCAGTGCTGACGTGAAGGTCGCTATAACAGTTTCTACAATATTTAAGGTTTGTTGCTAGTCGCAGGGGAGCTGAGGGGAAAAGTAAAACAACGTTACACAACCTTCATAATTTAGCGTCCTTTTGCGTTGTTGTGCTGTTGGTGATAGTTTAAATCTGAGAATCATAAATAATGCCATCACATGATTTTTAGTCAACCAAACTTAATGATAAAAAAATCATGTTTAAAAAAAAAAAATCATGAAATTGTATTATTTGTGTCCTAAGAAGATGGGAAATAGCAATGAATTTATTTTCTGATTTCTTGCCCGTTTTAGGATTAATGTGCTTCTAACTTAATTTTCTGCATTTTTTTAAGATGCTGTGATGATGATACATCCCAGGAACCACTTCTGGCCAAACTGGTACAGCCTTGAACTGCAAAATGGCAGAGCTCTGAACTGCATCAGCCAAAAATAAAAAAAATAAAAAAAAATTCCGAATTAAAGTAGTTGTCACTATATTGCCACTTGATTGTTTTACTGTAACTTCAGCCAAAAATAAAAATGTTGTATTATTTAACTGCCATCAAGTTGATCCAAACCTGAATGAGCTTCTTTCGTCTGCTGAACACAAAAAAGGTATTGTGAAGAATGTTTGTAAACAGTTGTTGTCCACTTACTTCCATGATAGGAAAATACTAAAAAAGTAAGTGGAGCCCCAAAACTGTTTGGTTACAAACATTCTTCAGAATATCGTCTTTTTTCAGCAGAAGAAAGAAGCTCATAAAGGTTTGGACCAACATGATGGTAAGTAAATAATTAAATAATTTTCATTTCTGGGGAACTATCCCTTTTAATACATTTTAAATAACTTTTTAAAAAAAGTGTTAATATTATTGTGTTTTGTAGCTGATCAGTTAATTAAAAGTTTTTTAAACATTACCCTTATTGTGTTTTTGCCATTTATATTTTGCCATTAAATTTTTAGTTCAAATAGATGTAAATATATTTAACATATATTTAATTTACATATACATTGTTGGCCATATATGAACATGTATTATAAAGACATATGTGTGTGTATTTAGGGAAATATATGTCGCATATTTGAAAGCGGCTATTTTATATATCTGTGTAATCCATACATCGACATATATATGTGTTTTACATATATTGCCATATATCAGATTTTCGTAAAGCTGAAACGATTAAATGTATACAATATTGACAGATATTGAACTTCAATATTGAACAAACAGCGATATGCTGGTGCTTTTGTGTTAAGTGCATTTTTGATAAACGCACATAGAATAGGAACAATGGCCTAAAAATCATAAGAGGTTGGCTATCAATCGGGAAATTCTACGCAGGTGTCATTCGCGCAGATAATGATTCAGTTTGATAGAATATTATGTCATTATGCAAAAACGAAGTCAAGGTTTAAAACCATTGCTGATTTTTGTTCAATTATATTGTTTTAGGTTTCGAACATAAGGGTGGAATCAGACCTGGATAACGAACAACATCTGGAACACACGTCAGACGACAGACAGACACGCACACACACAAAAGAAAAATATTTTAACAAATAAAAAAGTATTGTTAATGTACTATTGCTTGTGTGTTTATTCCTTGGGTAACGTTAGATCAATTTTGTCTGATCTGGCTAATGACATGTTTACATATATTAAAATGACCTGTAGCGAACGTTCGCTATAGGTCCCCACAATGTTTTCATGAACGTCCCGCAATTGTCCGTGGTACGTCCCGCGAACGTCCCCGTTTCGTCCCGCGAACGAACTCGCAACGTCCCCATGACGTCCAAAAAACCCTACACGATGACGTCCAGGGGACGTTCGCAGATGCCATTCAGGGGACGTTGTGGCGACCTTTTTTTGTTAGCTGGGAAGTCGCTGATCCAATGCTGACTCTGCTGCAGGCAGCTCATGTGCATGAGTGTTAAGGTTGGGGGAGGGGTGTGTCTGAACTAAATCAGCACCCTGATAAAGAGGTTGATTGGCACAAAGTATTTTATGTATTTTGAAAATACAAAATACTCATCTTAAATGTATTTAAATACAAATTACATTAGATTTTTCCCAAAGGCTTTACAATACAAATTACAAAATAGTATTTTGTATTCCAAATATGTATTTTAATTACATTTATCTAAAATACTGCCCATCCCTGCACGTGTGTGGATATGAGATATCTTTTTATTAATGCTGTCAAATGATTAATCACATCAAACATAAAAGATTTTGTTTAAATAATAAATGTGTGTATACTGTGTATATTTATTAAGTATACAGTGCACAGCATAAATGAGTACACCCCCTCTGAAACTTAACAAATTGAGCACTCTTCACTTGAAATACATATTAGGATTCTTTGGAGATATAATGTTCCAACAGGCCTGCTTGATCAATTACCAAAGAAGAAAGTCAAGTGTAGGTTTAATGCTATTTTTGATCAACCGGTAAGTATACTGAACCAAAACTTTTAAAGACAAGTAATTTCCTGACAGTTAAAAGCATTTTATAGCCTACTGAATCATACACAGACTTAATGCTGTCAACAATGAAACCACTTGGGAGAGAACTGCCAGGTGACTTATTTCTTAGCATAAAAGAGGACAGTGGTACAAGAGGAATACCAAATTATTGTTTTACGTGTGAAAATATAGCAGAAGTAGCACTGACATTCAAAAACAATGGACTTGTGACAAGGCTCCTGAAATAACCAGGTCTTCACTTTAAGTTTTCATTTAATGATGAGTGAATTTTTGCTACTAAATGAGGCGGAGAAATACCATGCAAGAGTATCAGAGCCGGCAAAAGCTATGAAAAGAGTGACACTTTATCTCACAGAGTACGAAGCAGCCTGCAGAAGTGACATGCATGGTTATTGTCACCACTAGAATTACCTACTGTAGCCAAAGCACAGTAAACTCATTTAACCTCTTCCAAGGCCCATATTTACAAAATATAGACTTCTGGGAATCCATACTCTGGTGTCAAGGGACTAAGTCAATTATTTCGGATTCAAAAGCATCCAAAATGTTCTGGTGTTGCTACAGGAGGAGTACAGCGAGAAGTGCCTGGTACCTACAGTGACGTTCAATGGTAGTGAAGCTCTTCTACAGGGATGTATGAGTGCTGAAGGTGTGAGGGAGTTGTGCTTTATCAGTGCTGTCATGAATTCACACACTACTGTGTGATGTAATACAAAAAACTAAAACTGCAGATGCTACCCTCCCCTCATTCTCTGCATTATTGGGCATTTTTTCAGCATGGCAATGAGGATATTTATTCTCCCAAGGTGAAAATCCTTCAGTGGACATGTATTTCACCCAGTATTAACACTCTTGAGCAGCTGTGGGGGATTCTGTAGAGACTAGCTGAGCAAAACTCCCCATTAAAGACCAGGGCATTTAAGGAGGTCGTCCTCCAGGAGTTAAACAGGACAGATGTGAAAATTTGCCATGAACTTGTACACTCAGTGCCAAGAAGGGTCAGAGCAGTATACTTAATGTTCTGGAGGACATATTAAGTACTAGAATATTATACATTTGCTGAATTACATATAGGGTGTACTCATTTCTGCAATCCATTATTTAAACAAAATTGGTTAATTTACTTATATTACAGGAAATATTGGCATATATTTTGTTGTTTTTATTAAAACTTATACTTAAGATTTAAATTTTGCCGTCTTTCCATGAATTATATTAGTGATCATTAAGAAAATACATCTTTTATATATATTAAGAGGGGGTGTACTCATTTATACTCATCAAATACAAACACATGCATGCATATATATTAAAGAAAATATGGTATATATATATATATATATATATATATATATATGTAACCCACTAGAACATAATTCTAGAACGTTGTGGGTTATATTGTTAATTTACTGTTTGTTGGTTTGTGCTCTCATTCGGAGATAATGTGTTAATGGAGTCAACGCTTTGTTTTCAGTTCACAATATATGTGTGCCTGTGTCTTTAAGAATGGAGTTATTGGTAGCAAGGTTGATGGGTGTGTACATTTCGAAAAACGTGGGTTTGCACTACAAGTTAGATTGTCTTCATTATCATTGGTTGATATGTGTTAAGACCCTCCCTCCGAGGATAATAGAAAATTGCGAGTGGTTAAAAAGGAGGAGGAGAGAGACCGAAAAAAAGGCTGCTGTGAGAGAGTTGATCGGAAAGATTGAAATACAGATTGGAGCAGTTACAGTGAGTTAATCGATGAATCATCGTATTAATACTTTGCAGTGTATACAGTGAGCGTGTATACTCAGGTTGTGGCATTTATTTTTGTTGTTTATATCCGAGTTCTCCGTGTATTGTTTTCCGCCATTGCGGTTACGTCATTCGCTCGTAAATAGCGTTTATTCAGATTGAGCTTTAAGTTATCCTAAAAAATAATGTAAAAATAAGAACACAAGGACTGAAATCAACAAGAATTCGTCGTGTGATCGGATCGAGGGAAACCAGATAGCGCCCCAGATCACTGTGCGGTCTGGGGTTCCTCTGGCTGCGTTGGAGAGTGACCCACAACGGCGGCCCGAGACAGCGCGGGACGAGGATCTGCAGGAGGCCTAACACAGGAATCCCGATCGCGGTTTGCATTGTACCTGCAATCGAGGTATTGTTGTTGATTTATTTGTGCTCAGGAGAGTGAAGGGGCCAATTTTCAGTTTCTCTGGCCACCACGAACACGAGCTACGTCCAGGCCTGCAACGGGTTGTGAATGACTGGGTTGTGTGTGCGTGGGCCCACAAGTGTTTAATATCAGTTATACAGTGTTATTCAGCGCGCTTAGGATCTGTAAGTATTTAACGTAATACTTTGCACTCAAAGTGAGTTGTTGTGCAGTTTGTTCCAAGTCTATTTGACATTGTGGTCAATTTAGTAATTCAGAGTCTATTTATATATAATACAAAATACAATTACATAAATGTATATACATGTAAATATTTTCTAAATATATGCATGCATGTTTGTCTATATATACGTAATAAATATACACAGTGCACATACACATTTTATGTAAACAAAAACTTTTATTTTGGATATGATTAAACGTGTAACAGTACTACTTTTTTATTCTCCAGAATGAACACGAAGGCATCATCACTTACCCATCCAACCAAGCATATCACCTCTTCATTCTTCACACATCAGACAAAAGATACACAAGCATCACTACCAGAACATTATCTTTCAGTGATAGTACATACCCCCAGACTATCAGACATGTAAATACCACTGAAACTATGGTAATTCAATTTAGCAATATTAGATGTCATTACATGTGAAATTATTTTGCACTGCAACTTAATGTACTAAAATCATGAATAAATACACAATGCCAGTGCAAAATCTACTGAACAGATTGGCCCTCTGCACTATGGACCGTTTTTTCTGCATTCTGAACTGTTCCTCTTCAACTCCAGCACACAGTACAGGGCTCATGTGCTCTGATACTCTGTTACATTTATAGGTATGCTCTGTTGCATTTTCTTGTGTTGTATGATGTTGGATGTGTCGATGTGAGTGTCAGATTCCTATCAACTTATGAAATGGCTGCAATAAACTTGAATGTGAATTTGAAAATGTTGTAAATTATCTGAGATTTCAATTAAAGTGCATAAACTGCAAAACTGCCCAGTTGTCTTCATTGAATATCTGCATTATACAGTATCACATACAAAAACTCCTACTGTTCAGGATGCTGAAGTAGAACTGGTAAAAATCTCAACAGAAATCAGTCATTGTCCAGGGGACATGGTGTCACTTGGCAGTGATTAAGTAGCCTGTGAAAACCAGGCTAGTATTTAACTTCCTAGAAAAAAATCTGAACATGTTAAGCGTGCTGATAAGTTCAGAGTTGGAAACAGGACAGCAAGGTCTTAGCCGATGACTGAAAGTATAATAAAGCTACATGCCAGATATCTACCAGCTGTTTTTTCACAGCCTCATATATCACTTATCCCTGTGTATTGCTCAGTTTATTTACCAACTGACTAACTCATCTTTGAGTAGGCCTACCTGCCAGACACCGTCCTGTTTTCAGAAAATGGACGGTACCTGCAAAAGCTATCAGATCATCAGACACTATGATTAGCTCCCAACTCCAAGTTGATTCTGATTTAACTTGATTTGGATACAATAATGGGTACATTTTTATTCACTTGGTGGGCCTGCATTCCATTCCATCCAGTGATGATACAAACCATTATTTCATCACTAATAAATCCCTATCAGTTTGCTTACCAGGCTGTGGAAGATGCTGTAAGCCTGGCTGTTCACTTTACTCTGCTGTTCAATGACTTTTGCTTAGCTTATAACATGATAGATCATCTCAATGTTCTCCAGCCTGCAAGCCCTGTAAAACAATTTAGCTCTGTGTCACTTGATACTGAACTTCTAGAGGAATAAAAACACCTTCAAACCACCTGCAGCTGAACACCACTAAGACTAAAGAGATGGTGGTGGATTTCAGGCCATTGAGGGGGTAAATGTGGAGATGGTTAGGCCATAAAATATCTGGGGCTCTATCTGGACATTAAACTGGACTGGTCATCAAACATAGAGGCACTGTACAGGAAAGGGCAAAACAAGCTCTATTTCCTGAGGAGGCTGGGATCCTTTAACATTTGCAGAAAACTCCTGATGTTTTAGCAGTCTGTCATTGACTGCACAAACTGGTGAGGAAGGCCGGCTCTGTGGTCAGGCATAGAACTGGACGCCTTATTGTCAGTGGTGGAATAAAGGACCCTGAGTAAGCTGATGTCAGTCATGGACAATGACTGCAACCCACTTCACAGAAGAGCATGTTTAGTGGCAGAATCTCATTGCTGTGATGCTCAACAGACAGACTGAGGAGGTCCTTTGTCCCCAGGGTCATCCAGCTTTTTAATGCAACAGAAGGAGAGGGGTGTTATGGATTTTTGTGCATGAGTCTGCCCCTCTCTGCCTATACCAGAACATGAAACCGTTACTTGCTTTTACTGGATTTTTACAGTCTTTCTGCTTTTAATAGCTGTTCTACTTTGTGATTTCTAGAACAAAGGTCTGTTGAACATCAAGAGGAAGCTTGTTTGTTTCAAGCCCAATGTGAGGTTGACAACATGAAGAGTAAGGCAGAGAAAGCCAAAAAAAAGCAATTTGATACAGGATTGTTTGCCTATTCGTGTTATATTCCTCTGCCAACATTAAATTGACATTCAATTTTACAGTGACTGACAAGTGTACACAGTCCAGTTATAATGACCACTATGATAAAGAAACTGAAGGGACAAGACACTGTAGGAAGGATGAATAAGCATCAGGAAGTCACTGTAAAGGACATTAAGTCCGTCTGTCCATATGAGGCAGAGTCTGGCCAAAATGCTTGGCATTAGCTAACATGCCTATTCAACAAATTACTATTATGATGTGAATATCAGTGCATGTTTCATATAAAACAACTACATATTTGAAACCAAATGTATGGATTGAGGATATAATCCATAATCACATCTAGAGGGTATTCACCTCTAGCAACTGTATGTAGTCTCTTAAAGTTAGTTTTATTAGTAGGAAGATTCATTTGTAATTTGTGTGTTGCCTTGTTTCCATGTTGCTGCTGAATAGATGGGTACTTAAGAGTGTCCCCCTTCACAATACCTCTATACCTGGGCCTACGAAACAGGACCGGTCTTAGAAAGATGATGTACAATAGTTAATCTGTGTCATTGTCTGTCAAGCATTTATGTCTATAGTGTGATTGCACTGTGTCCTTTTTTACTTGACAGCAGAATCTACCCTTAGTTCCCCTTTGGGACAATAAAGTGAAGTGAACCTCTGACAGCACAGACTCTGCTGCATTGTAACCATTACTACCACAGCGAAGACTGGTGGGGCTTTGAAAGATACCTTATAACCTACAGTGAGTGTGTACCAAAGTCTTTGACAGCAAGGTGAAGGAATGAAATTAAAAGGAGTTCCAGTACTGACTATACCAGACACTTCCAGACCTCCAGATTTCCCAAAATATATGAAGACATAATGTGATATATGAAACAATATATTTGATATATGGGACTATAGTCCTTATATTTTTTTAATATTCTGCAATATATGCATGAACCATGTATAGCCATATATTGACGCATATAAAATATATTTAGCAATAATATATATAATATATATAGCTTTAATGAAACACTCTACGTTTTATTAGCATACAAAATTAAATGTCTAAAAAAATACATTCCCATTATGCCTAGAAAGGTCCCCAATTTTACACAGATTCAGGCAAATTAACGTCCACATTGACGTCCAGAGTGATGTCTGTGTTGTTACAGGGATGCCAAACTAATGGGAAAGATTAGTAAAGACAAATCTTTATTAAAATAAGACATACTTCAACTAAAATAAACATGAAAATTCAACACTGTATTTGTGTCAGTATGAGTGTGCGTGTCTGAAAGCTTTCTGAGAGCAAGAGAGAACGTGAGATAGAGACACGGCCCTCTTTAACATGAGGATCATGTTAGGATTTGACAGAGCTGGAGTGAGTAAATGCATGTATGAAAGTATCAAGCAGCCTCCTGGGTTGGAGGCCACATTTTCCCACTAGAAAAAAAAGACAAGAGGTAGATGATTAGTAAAAAAGTAAAGAATAATGACTTCACATTCAAAGTTGTTATATTTACACTACACTTTTAGATTGAAACTCAATACAGAATTAAGGAATTTACAAAATGTACCAGCATCAAAATCTCAAGTCACTACACTACTACTTCAGAATTCTTGAGAAAAAGACATGGTTAAAATTACTCATAACCTGCTAGAAATATGACAGCACTATATATAGTAGATTACAAAGACTGGAAAATGTTGAAAATGCAACGTGATATGGCCTGATTTGTCCAATGGGAAATGCATAAGGTTATTAAATGGGACCAAACAACTGTATAAAGTAAATAATGGTATGCCGTACAGGACAGGTTATGAATCCAACAATATTTCATAACTTTACTCAAACCCATACTGTGCACATCCAATATATGTTGGGCAGCTTTTGTCTGTTCAATGCAAGGTTTTATGTAAAAACATAATACTGTGTGGTTTCTGAGAGCCCCAGTCAACTTTTTTCCCCTTTCCTGCAGGAACACTACAATTTTATTTTGAATAACCAAGGTTAATTAACTAACCATAGCTCACAGGGCATCCAATCATACAGGTGTTCAGTCTTTCCCTGTGAAAGGCAAAAAAAAAAGACATGGAAAATGTGTTCCAAGAAATACTGCACACACCTTTACAATGTACCTTTAACTTGAACACTCACTGAATGAGTGACAACATTAAATGATAGGTGATCAATTTTGTAATGATATCCATTATTTATTTTGCAATCTTATTGTGTCTTTGTGAGCAATGCACAATTGTTTGAGAGATACCGATTTTATACCAATAAAATGTAGTTGTCCTCTCCTAAAACAATCTAATTTCTTATTAACTTTAGTGTGGTTTTCAAATAATTGCAACAAAACAACCCAGACTACACAATGGAACTGTAACTAGGGTCTCCTCTAAGACAATGGTTCCAAGAACTGTGTTCATAGAACTTTTGTGCCCAAAAGCTCCTTTTGACCCCGAGAACTTAGATTATGGCTTTTTCTGAGTTATTCTAAGTATTAAATAGTGTTATTAAATAAAATTTGTGTTAAATATATGTCAAATCATTGCTTGTGTTTTGAAGCACATTGGGTCAACTACTGTTGTTTTTAAATGTGCTATAGAAATACAACATTACTTTACTTGAATAGGTTATAAAATACAGTAACAGGCAGCATTCCTTTTTGGGCTACATGGATTTAGAAAATAGTAATTCTGCTGCCTTGGCCGAGTTGGCTATTGTGCTACTTGACTAATCAATTGAAATTGTGAGTCATGGTTCATAGGCCCAGGGAGAAGACCATACCCCAAGGTAAGAGCTAAAACACTTATTAGGAACTGTGGAGCAACTATCTATACAATAGGCCCAAGTAGTTCTTGTGGTGTGAATGTGAAAGGTTTGCAAAAAGTTATATGAACTGCAAAAAGTGTGAAGGAGCCTTTAGTGGCTAAGAAAATTGTTTTTGTTTTAAACTTGAATACAATGGGGTTGCAGATTTTTTTCCAAATAAAGATTAAAGATGTTAACAGGAATATTCCTCAACATTATGGTCCATATTCTGATTGCATGGAGGCAAAATTGTCTGTAAGTATAGCAACCGTCACATAATTAAGCATCTGCTGTCCTACCTTTCTCTGCCTTGTCCGGATTATGCCCTTGTATGGGTGAACCTCCCGGTTGTTGAGGGGGAAATCTTTCTGTTTTGTTCCACCTGTGTAGGATAAGTACATACAGTAGTGACAGAAGGCAATCCAAATGCAAATGTAGCCAAAAAGAAAATAATTAAAAACCAAACACAAATTAGAGAATAAATATTTTTGGTGTGGCTTAACTCCACAACTTTGGGTATCTGTAAATGCATCTATATACACTATGCATACAATTTATGTAGATATTAACTAAACCAATAATATTAGGAAGACCTGCCTTACAAATCAATTCATACTCTGTGTTGATAATGTAAAAGATGGCAGAATATTAGCTTTGTCACATTTAAATTCACCTTTCTTCCTCCGAATTTGTCTTGTCCCTAGATAGACAAATAGACTTGGTTCAGTACATATAGAGCCTCCTGGTCCATTGGCTGTGGAATCTGGGGATGAGTGGAAAGATGACTTTGTCTCATAATATACAATTAGGTCAAAATAAAGATCTGGGAAAATAAGCTTAAACCAGATCCCTGTGGTTCAAGCTCACCAGGTACTGTTGGTTGGAAGAAAAATGAGAGAATAGGAAACTGGAAACTCAATTAGTTAATTTAACGTTAGCTGCCAGTTTACTATTTGGTCTATTTTATACCAAATAATCTGGTTCTTCTTCCTACTGACAGCATACGGTGAACTGGAATAACAGGGCTATGGTAAGAAGGCCTGTAAGCTTCAACACCTTGTCCTGTAGGAAGAGGGCTAAGATTTGATTCTGGACCATCCCTAGTCCCAATCTTCTGGTCCACACATGTGGTGGCTGTAAAATCTGAGGATGAGTGGCGAGTAAGTGTTGTCTCTCAAAAGTGTACAGAGTACATAAAATACAAATTAGGGGCTGTATTTACAAAGAACCTTAGGGCTAAAAGTAGCTCATAACAGGCCAATTTAGGAGAATATTTTGCGCTAAAAGCAGCACCTGTCTGCGATAGCTTAGAGGTAATCCAAAATGACTCCTCACACTCTGAGACCAATTCCTAAAACAATTATAATCAAATTAAAGAAGCCTACTTTCTATTTGTGCAAACATGTTATCATGGATGCATTTAAAAAATCAGTGATATTTAGTTTATCTGGCTTAACTTATTGATCTGATCTTCTACGCTGTCATAATCCGTCCAGAGCACTTAGATCCGTCTACCTTGGAATGCCTTCTGTTTGTAGATCGAGGTTAAAACATCGTGGAGATCGTGCTTTTGCAATAGCAGGCCCTAAACTCTGGAATAGTCTGCCGGTAACGATTCGAATGGTGCCATCACATTTTTTAAATCAAAAATTAAAGCACATTTACTTAGTGTGGTGTAACGGTGGCGGCACCCAGATAAACAGTTTTAGAGAAAATGAGACAGGAATAAGCCTGCCAAAAAAAAACTATAATGAGTCCCAGATAGCCTCTAAAAGCCACCCATTACATACCCTATCACAATGGCATGGGATTATAATACATAAATTAGGAAATGAATACACAGAGTAAGAAAGGTTTTCAGTTCAGTTCAAATGTATTTTTCACATGAGGAGGGGAAAAGAAAAGAAAAAAAACATCGTAAATAAAAAAAAATATATAGATAATTCATAGTACTGCGGCGACCGCGGGCTCCAGTCTAAAACTGCATTCAGATCTGCAGTTTCGATAGTCCAGTTCTCTGAGCATTTACAATTCAAAACCAATACAAGAGAGAAAAAGAAAAGGGGAACAAAGTTAAATACAAACAAGATTAATTTTAATCGCCCACTTAATCAGAAATAATAACATGAAAAAGAAAATACTCACATTAAGGGGAGTTATACATTATGGTGTGCGTGGGTGAATGTGGTGTTGGTGAACATGCATGTGTGTTTACGGCAAGCCATGAGCCATCCGACCGGCCGCTCGCGAACTTCGGAGTGAAAGAGTTTTCCAAACAGCAAATGGAGGAAGATCTTCTCCAAGGAACAAACGGCATCCAGGTAAATACACTTCTCCTCGGCTCCTAAAACAACACACGCCTCTGCGCTGGTCCTGCCGCTCGGACATCGATTTCTGTTAAATCCTCCGGCAATCGCACCAGCATTACACAGTGCGTGAATGTGCGCTCAGTGGAAACAGTGTGAACTTCACGCTAGACACCCGCGACTTGACCCGTTGATCTTCCTTCTTGGAAAAAACTTCCTCATATGGTGATTCTACTCCACTATATATGCAGCTACATCACTTCCTTCACTTCCTTCCCAAATTAGACTCCCGTTCCTATTCGCTGGCGGTCATGACAGTTGTTTTGGTTTCAACTTTGCATTTCCCCCTTTTTTTCACCGCCAGAGTGGGTTGTTAATGTATTATTCTAATTTTATGTATGTTATTTTATAGACTGTTATAGATTTTGTTTTTATCTGAGTTTTTTGATCTGTACAGCACTTTGGTCAACCTTGGGTTGTTTTTAAATGTGTTTTATAAATAAATGAATGAATGAATGAATGAATGAATGAATGAATCTGCAGTGTATTACATTACCATTTCATTCATAGCCTGTCATCTATCTCTGTCACCGCCCACCATGGCAAACACAGAACATTCTATACAGACTTGTTGCTTATCAACCGATAGGGGTGGCACGGTACACAAAAGTCATGGTTCGGTACATACTTCGGTTCAGACCCCACAGTTCGATGCATTTTCAGTGCAATATAGGGTTATAAAAATGCATAATAAAAAAGGCTGTGTTTTTAAATTAAAATGACACATTCTCTCATTTTATCATTTTAAGTGCAAACTAAAGAGTAAAGCTCAGAGTAAAGCACAGATCATACATATATGGTGGCTGATGTAAAAAGAAAATCACACAAGGTTCCAAAATTGAAATGCATCTTGTTTGCAATGAAAACGCTTAAATAAAAGTTTTCATTTCAATCATTTCAGCCTACCAGATGCAAAAGAAAGGCAATATACTACTTCACTAGCACATCTACAAATCAAACACAATTTTGTGCTTTGGGAAACAGCCACATTAACATTTTGCAATATTAGACATGCACCTCTCAAAAGTATTTAAGCTTTATTATATTTTTAAGTTTTTATTAAAACAAGCTTGTCCACACTATCCGTGGTGAGTGCAGATCAAGTTTGTGTCTAATGGTTAGTGAAGTACGCTGGGGAGAAGTAGGCCTAACTAGAGACTTTTCTTCGGTCTCGTTTCAGTTATCAATCACCAATCAGTGTTTGAAAGTGACCAATAAGTCACTACAAGTTAAACATGTCCTGAAAGAACTCTTATGTGAGACAGTAGTTCCGCTTTGAGTGCAATATCAAATTTTATATTTTGTACCATGTATTCTCTGTAAAAAATGCACGTACCGAACCGTGACGATTCAGTTCGAATACACTTACCATGCCACCCCTATCAACCGATCACAGAGGAAACTGCAAGCAGGCTTGTACATGACAACAGACATCAACCAAAGCAAAGGAATTTATATCATATCATAGAGGTAATTTGTCCTTACTAGAAAGTAGCTCTCAGCTGCTTTGTAAATTGGTTTTAAGAGAGAAATTTAGTTTGACTGTGGAGTTTTTATGAGTTCTCTTAACGCTAAGATAAAATCTCTGTGAATCAATCCCTGTTCAAAATAGAGATCTTCTGCTAAAGGACATCTCACAAGGACATGAAGAACACAAATAAAGCTGAAGAATGAAACACCTTGTCCTCTAGAAAGAAGACTGAGATCTCATTCTGGACCATCCATAGTCCCAGCCCCCTGGTCTAGACACGTCGCAGCTGTCAAATCTGAGGATGAGTGGAGAGATGGTGTTGTCTCTCAGAAGTGTACACATGTACGCATAACATTATTACCACCTGCCTAATATTGTGTTGACACTGATTATCTCTTCATCACCTGTAAGTGGATGGGATATATTATGCAGTAAGTGAAAATGTCCTCAAAGTTGATGGGTTAAAAGCAGGAAAAATGGGCAAACATAAGGATTTGAGTGAGTTTGACAAGGGCCAAAATTGTGAAGGCTAGACAACTGGGTCACAGCATGGCACACATTTCCCTTTTTAGAGCTTTTATAGTTTCTGGAGTACATGAGTGTGTGTGTGTATCTATCTATGTGGTTCTGATAGAAAGGTATCAGAATACACAGTGCATCACAGTCAGGGCTGTTTTGGCAGCAAAAGGGGGATATACCCACTCAACACAATATTAGGCAGGTGGTCATAATGTCATGCCTGGTCGATGTAGATGATGGACAATCTGGTCAAAATAAAGATCAGTTGCTGAAGGACATCTCACAAGGATATGAACAAAACAGATACAGCTGCAAGAGTTAAACACCTTGTCCTGTAGGAGGGGAGTGAAGATTCAATTCTGGACCATCCATTGTCCCAGGCCCCTGGTCCAGACACGCTGCGGCTGTCGAATCTGAGGATAAGTGGAGAGATTGTGTTGTCTCTCATAAAAGTTTAGATCACTGTTGTAACGAAGACGCTGAGGCAGCGTTAGAATCCATATGCGGAAGTTTATTGCAAACAACAGCAAACATACACGTGTAACCAGGCAGTGGGTCGATAACCAGAAAGCAGTCCACTCTTTCGACAGTCCAAGGGTAATCCGTAAATCGTAGTGAGAAACCAGGCAATAAAGTCAAACCTTGATAACAGTCCACACAGGCAAACAATCCAAATAGGGAAATCCAAGAAATCGGTAGTCAGAAAACGAGGCAGAATCATACACGTGAAAACAAATTAGAATAAACAGAAAACGCTCGGTAAGGCAGGTAAACTGGCAATACTTCGCAACGAGAGAGCACATGGTCACCGCTTAAGTAGTCCCAAACAGGAAGTGAGTGTAGAAGCAGCAGAGGGAGCGCGCAGTCAGTATTCGGGTGATGGCTCCCTCTGCTGGCTTGGCATTACAGAACCCCTCCCTCTAGGAGCGACTCCTGGAGCTCGGCGAGGACGTCCCCGTGGTCGTGGTGCCGGACGGTCGGGTCTGGCTCGGTGGAACTCTTCCATGAGGGACAGATCCAGAATGTCGCTGGCGACTACCCATGACCTCTCCTCAGGCCCATAGCCCTCCCAGTCCACCAAATATTGGAGCTGACCCCCTCTACGCCGAGAGTCCAGTAACTCCCTCACCTGATAGGCGGGCAAGCCGTCCACTTCCAGGGGTGGCGGCAGTTCTGGGGCCATCTGGCCGGGGTCAGCCTCCGGGTGGACCGGTTTGAGAAGAGACACATGGAAGGAGGGAGAGATACGGTAGTTAGGAGGAAGCTCAAGCTGGTAGGTTACTTCATTAATTCTTTTGAGAATTTTAAATGGACCTACATACCTTGGGCTGAGCTTCCTGCTGGGCAGCCGCAGCTTGATGTCCCTTGTAGAGAGCCAGACCCGCTGTCCAGGTTGGTAGGGAGGGTGTGGAAGGCGGCGTCTGTTGGCCTGGATCTCCTGATTCCTTACAGCCCGCTGGAGACGCACATGGGCACTGTCCCACACCCTCTCACTACGCTTAATCCAGTCATCGACAGCCGGTACCGAGGAGGGTTCACCAGACCACGGGAACATGGGGGGCTGAAACCCCAGGACACACTGAAAGGGGGTGAGGCCTGTAGAGGAATGGGTGAGTGAGTTTTGGGCATATTCGGCCCAGGGAAAAAAACTCTGACCATCTGTGCTGTTCTCTGCTGCAGTATGTACGCAGGTATCGACCGATCTCGTGATTTAATCTCTCCACCTGGCCATTACTTTGAGGATGGTAACCTGAGGTGAGGCTGACATTGATGTCTAGCTGCTTGCAGAAGGCTTTCCAGACTTGGGAAGTGAACTGAGTTCCTCTGTCACTTACGATATCCTCAGGTAAACCATAGACACGGAAGACATGGTTGAAGAGGGCTAAGGCTGTTTCCATGGCTGTGGGTAGACCTTTCAATGGGATGAGACGGCAGGATTTGGAGAAATGGTCAATGATTACCAGAATGGTTGTGAACTCATGGGAGGGTGGCAGATCCGTGACGAAATCTATGGAAAGATGTGACCAGGGTCGTTGTGGAATGGGTAATGGTTGAAGTAGGCCTGAAGGCAGTTCCTTGGGGGTCTTAGACTGGGCACAGATCTGACATGATTTGACGAATGTAGTGGTGTCAGCGGTCATTGATGGCCACCAGAATGAATTCTTCAACAGATGTAAGGTGCGTGATATACCTGGATGTCCTGCACTGAGAGATGTGTGGACCCACTGGAGTACTTGGTGACGCATGTCTTGAGGTACATAGTGTTTATTGAGTGGACATTGTGGTGGTGGGGGATCTTGGTCGTGCCTGCGCTTAATTTCTTCCATGATGTCCCATGAAATAGGGGCCAGAATGACAGTGGGTGGAAGGATGGGTTCCGGTGGGAGAAGATCCATGGGAGGGTCATGTTGCCGGGAGAGAGCGTCTGCCTTACTGTTCTTGCTTCCAGGTCGATAAGTGACTGTAAAGTTGAAGCGAGTGAAGAAGAGGGCCCAACGAGCCTGGCGAGGATTCAGCCTCTTTGCACCTTTGATGTACTCAAGATTCTTGTGGTCGGTGATGACTTGGAACGGATGTCGGGCGCCCTCTAACCAGTGTCGCCACTCCTCAATAGCGGCTTTCATGGACAATAATTCCTTATTTCCCACGTCATAATTTCGTTCAGCATTGGTGAGTTTTCTGGAGTAAAAGGCGCATGGATGAAGTTTGCCTGGCTGACCATGACGTTGAGACAGGATAGCTCCGATTCCACAGTCCGATGCATCCACCTCCACAACAAATGGTAATTCGGGATTGGGGTGTTTCAGAATAGGGGCTGAGGTAAAACTTGCCTTGAGTGTGGTGAATGCTCGATCTGCGTCTTCGGTCCAACAGAGTTTCTTGGGTTTGTTCTTAAGCAGTGAGGTAAGAGGAGCAGCAATGGTGCTATAGTTACGGATGAATCGGCGGTAGAAGTTAGCGAAGCCTAGGAATCTTTGGAGCTCCTTGATGGTTGATGGTTGAGGCCACTCCGTGACTGCCTGGATTTTACTTGAGTCCATCTTGACCCCCTGGTGGCTGACTTGATATCCTAGGAAGGATGTCTGGTGGACGTGAAACTCACATTTTTCAGCCTTGACATACAATTGGTGGTCCAGTAGACGAGATAATACTGCACGTACATGAGAGATATGTTCTGCTTCTGTCTTGGAATAGATCAAAATGTCGTCGATATAGGCGATTACAAACTTGTTCATGAAATCTTTGAGGATCTCATTTATGAAGGACTGAAAGACAGCTGTGGCGTTGGCTAACCCATACGGCATCACCTGGTATTCATAGTGCCCCCTAGTGGTGAGAAATGCAGTCTTCCATTCATCACCCTCCTTGATCCTGATGAGGTTGTATGCACTTCGTAAGTCAAGTTTGGTGTAAATGGTGGCTTCCCGCAATTGTTCTAGAGCCGGGGGAACTAGAGGCAAAGGGTAACGAAACTTTACCGTGACGTTGTTGAGTCCTCGGTAGTCGATACACGGCCTTAAACCGCCATCCTTCTTGCTCATGAAGAAAAAACCTGCTGCTGCAGGGGATGTTGATACTCGGATGAAACCTGATTCTAGTGCCTCCTCAATGTAGTCTTCCATAGCCTGGTCCTCCATCCGAGACAACGGGTAAACTTTACTCTTGGGTGGCATGGCGTTGGGCAGTAAGTCAATGGCACAGTCCCAGGGGCGGTGTGGAGGGAGTTGTGTGGCTTTAGTCTTACTGAAAACTTCAGATAAATCTTGATAGTGACTGGGAATGGTAATCTTTACCTTAGACTCTCAATGCTCGTGGTGAGACATGGTTGTGGCTGAATGAGGAGACAATTCTCCATGCAGAATTGTGACCAGTGAGTCAATTCCCCTTGAAACCAAGAGATGGCAGGATCATGGATGGAGAGCCAGGGAAATCCGAGGATGACTTCGTACTTGGGTGAATCGACCACATACAAGGTAATGCTCTCTTGGTGAAGCAGACCGATCTGTAGTTTCACGGTTTTGGTTTGATAGTGGATGCCGTGGCCGATGAGAGTGTCGTTGATAGCCTTGATCTGGATGGGTGGTATGCATGGTTGAGTGGGGATGTTATATTTCTTGACGATGTCCTTATTGATGAGATTCAGTGCGGCCCCAGAGTCAATCATCGCTGTAAGATCAAGAGAGAGAGTATCAGTTCTTATGGTAACCGGCAATGTCAGAGATTTGTACTGTAGTATCGAGAAGTCTTGGATATTTACCCCTGAGGAAGTCTTGGACTTGAGTGGACATCCGATGCTACGGTGGCCTGGTCCACCACAGTAAAAACACAGATGGTTTTGACGACGTCTAGCCTGTTCTTCCTCAGTCAATCGTGAAGCGTTTAGTTGCATAGGTTCGGCCGGTGTTTGTTCCGTTGCTGGATCACAGATTGGGGAAATGTGACGATTGCCCTTGCTTGTGCGTTGCTTGGGTGACTGCCTCATGAGATTGTCGATCTTGATAGTGAGGTTAATGAGTTCAGAAAATGATGAATTCTCTCGTCGGCAGGCGAGCTCAGTTTGCAGATCGATATTTAAACTGTTGTAGAATATAGCTTTAAGAGAAACATCATTCCATCCGCTCTGGGCTGCCAGAGTACGAAACTCAATCGCATACTCCGCTGCAGTACGGTTACCTTGTTTGGCGTGAATAATTTGAGTCGAAATATCCCTGCCCCCTGCGGGATATTCGAACACTTCATGAACTTGTTGCAGAAAATATTCAACAGATTTCTTGAATTGAGGGTCGGCGTCCCATACAGCTGAAGCCCAATCGAGAGCCCTCCCTGTGAGCAGAGTCATGAGAAACGCACACCTCTTCTCCTCCGATTCAAATCGGTCTTGTTGGTACTCAAAATACAGCTTCACCTGACGAACAAACCCTTTGCATTGCTCAGCCGTACCATCAAACTTGTTAGGAAGAGCGAAGTTTACCGTTGAAGGCATGGGAGGAGGAAGAGATCGTACGTAGTGCGTCAGGTGTTCGTTGACTGATTGTAACTTCGTGAGCTGTTCTTGATAGCTCTTCAATAGTTCGCTTTGGTAAGCGAATGCTGCTTGCAAGTTGGAGACCTCCGCTGGATTCAAGGGTGGCGAAGTATTCTGTAACGAAGACGCTGAGGCGGCGTTAGAATCCATATGCGGAAGTTTATTGCAAACAACAGCAACATACACGATGGCTCCCTCTGCTGGCTTGGCATTACAACTGTAAAGAAAATAGAGACCCCCCGCTAAACTACATTCTCACAAAGATCTCAAGGGGAACAACATAAACCGGAGGTGCCAAATCCGGGCCAAACACACCTTGTTCTGCTGTTGAAACGCTGACCAAAGTCTCCAAATGCACAATGACAGTAGCTTCCGCAGGTTCCTGGCTACTTTCTGTTCCCTGGTTTGTATTTCCTAGAACAGTACAAACACAAAAATGTACAATATGCAATTAGGTCAAAATGTGAAAGGTAAGGTAAAATACACCTGCATCCCACACACCTTAGATATTCGGATTAGCATATCTGCCCTCACTATTTCCAACCATTGCTCACCACCATCTACACATATATAAAAATATAAAATAATTGAAATAAGTTTTTGAAATATATGTTAAATATAGTCTCACCTTCAAACATAATTTTATAGATCTCATGGATGTATTCCACGCATGTTTGTGCATTTGTGCCCAACGCCAGATCCTTAGACAAAATCAATTTTGCCTCCTTGCGGGGGTATTCAAGCAGGAGCAAAGGCCTCCAGCCAACTGGGTGTAGCTTCTCTATCTGAAAGAAACAAACAAACAAAAAAATTAAAAACAATTACAAGTGCTTTGGTGTGGTGTGTATGGATCTTTGTGTGCATATCACAATGCTGGGACACAAATACAGGTCAACATGAAAATCTTAGGATCAAAGCAGACTGTACACTGCTCTGTCATTGTGTTTTGTCAATATAATGTCTTCTCTTGTGATTTGTCAAATAAGAACAGTGAAAGCTCACTCACTGGCATGGTCAGATGGTAGCACAATACGATTTCTGCTGGTCTGCTGTCTAATGCACCTCTGTCTTATTGGCCAAGTTCAGTTCACATATCACATCGCCCACAAGATGTGATGTCAACTTGTCATGTGCTATGTGCTAACATACTGGCACTTGTGCAAGCCGCTGACAAGGGAAAAGTCAACTGTTCTTGATATAAAGAGCTGTGAAATATCACAACAGTACTGCAGGCTATGACCTGATCCTGAGAGTCTCTGGTTAATGTTTGCAATGTTTTTCAATGATAATATGGTAAAGTTATGTTGAAACTGTTAAATAAATAGCCTCCATAAATATGATGCATAATCTTGTCTCAGAATCAGAATGTCAAATATATAACCTGAAAGGTGCGTTAAACTGCCACTAACCCACAACCACCAATTAAGAAACGCTAACCTGCCATTTGAAAAAAATACATGCATTTTAAAGACCCCAAAACCACTGCACACTAACCAGGACCTATGTCATTTTGATCACATAATTTCTACTAAAGTGACCTAGCACAATACAAGTTACTTACCAAAATGACTGCATCATCCAATAAGTGGGAGATCACTTGATTTCTTTTGTTGTTCGCTACCCACGTGTCCTTCTTTTGTTCAAATTTTTCAAATTTTTTTTTTTTTAATTTAGGCTGTGGGGCCTTGCAATTAGGGCACATTTTAAATCCATTAAATGTTTTTTTCCATACAAGCAGGGCAAGTTTTCTTCAGCCCCCCTCCCCTCTTCGACATGGTTTGGTGATGCTGTAAACCAGAAAGAGTACGGTATAACTTCTGTTATCATTGCAAAAAAAAAAAAAAAAATCCTTAATTGCTAAGACATTTCACCTATATAACAATGGTGTCAATATTTTAACTGTGTTGCAATATACACTAATCCGATAACTGACAAACTTTTGTTGAAACACATTTGTGACTAATCCACAGAATCTGGTATATTCGTTTTGTAATTTGCTCTGCCTATATCAAACTTGAATTGGCTAGTAGTTACTTCCCTAATGCTAATTGGCCATCTACATGGGTTTAGCAACAAATATGTGCTGGTACGGCATATAACACTATGGTGCCTTTAAAGAACCATTTGAAGACTGGTATTTGGTTTGCACAGTGAAGAAAATAACTTTTATCCTTGGATACTTACTGAAATGTTGGGATGAAGAAAATATTAAAAAGAGAGCAAATAAAGATGCTGAAAAGTAATAGACAGGAGAAATATTTGGGTGCCTCACAATTAATCTGCAGACAAAAAAATTACACAAGTAGGATTACACATGATACAAAATAACATTATGAAATTAGTTGACAGAAATTATGATGGTAAATAACAATTACAGCTAACATTGCATGAGCTCTGGTTGCCAAACCAACAAGCCTAGTTCTTTAGTGTTAGGGCAATTAACATGCTTCCGGATTGGTCTTTATTATGCTTTGGTTTAACTTGTTTTTAAGTTTTGTGCTTTTATCTATCACCTTCTCTGGTATCCTAGTGTCAAAAACATTCATTTATTATATAGTTCAGGTATAACACTAGCTTTTCTTCACCCCATCTCTAATGCAATCTAACCTATTCAAGTTACACATAAATTTAGCCTACACATATTGCACGAACACAGAGCAACTGCATTTCAGTAGCTACGCACTATATTTCAAACATAATCCTGACTGTCTAAAAGTAGGCTGCTGTTTTGATAACCCAAACCTTCTAGATTAGCGAGATAATTCCTACACTAGAGCAGTGTTACCTATGGCTAACATGAATTTCGGAGACAAAGTTTGCATTATTGCACAGTGGTGGACGAAGTACACAAATCAAGTACTTGAGTAAAAGTACAGATACGTATAAATAAATATTACTCCAGTAAAAGTGAAAGTACTCCTTTTTCAATTTTACTCGAGTGAAAGTACAACAGTACTCAATTTTTATGCACTTAAGTAAAAAAGTACTGATAGATTTAGCAATTTTATATATGATATATATTTATATACTTTTATATATATTTTATATATTTTTTTTTATAATCTTACTACTCAAAATGCCTAGCCTATATGGAGTCAAGATATATTTTTGTTGTTGATATGAACTTTGTTGATGAGAGTGATGTAGTAATGTTCACTGTGAGGTTTACACTGCGGTACCTGAGAGAAAACAGATTTGACCACCTAATTTTCACCAGTAAGAAAAAAGTGTTTTAAAGTTTGTTGTTTAGCAGAACGTCTCAGTTTTATATGATATGAGAATAAGGCCTGAAGTTAGGAAGAACATTTTAATGAAAATATAATTATATTTTTATGATTTTTTTTTTTCTCAAACCTTGTCTGTGGTATAAAAACACAGTCCTTGGACAAATGCCCCCAGAGGGCATCACTTCCCACTTTGATATAACTGTAGTTACCATGTTCTTAACATCACATCCTTTATTTTTCCCTCAGGTGTAATCTGTCTAGGTGGTTAAATAAAAATATTTGGACCTATAAATACCTCAACCTAGCACCAGCAATAAACAATATAAAAACAGACGTCAGGGTTAAATGCGTAGCTTTTTTATAAAACTACTAATGAATATATAGGTGCATGAGTCATTTTATTTTATCTGTGTTATGTTGTATATAATGTTTCGTTTTTTTGACTTAGGCACTGATGTAGATGTGTCTGCATTCAAGCATTTCAGTGGGCTTAAATAGACACCAGATTTAGTTCACAAACAACTGACAGTTACAATAATTAATCCTAATATTCGACATTAGTAGCCAAACTTACTTTTCACAGCATCAGTCGTGCGCACCCTCACACGATCTCCCGGTTCTTACTTGAGTATTCGGTTCACTGGAGACTCGCTCTAAACGACTCATTTGAATCAGTGATTGTCGACTCGAGAATAGCTGCAATCGGATCAGTCCAATTCGTGAATGAATCGTTTGGTGCGATTTGCGAACCGATTTAACAGGTTCCTTGAAAATAATCAGTTTGTTCATGAATAAGACACCGCTTCTGCGTCTATGAGCACGTGATATTTATCAGGGAGGAACGATATGTTTTATGAAATGTAGTGAAGTAAAAAGTATGATCTTATGCTTTGGAATGTAGAGAAGTAAAAGTAAAAGTTACTTAAAATAAAACTACTCCAATAAAGTACAGATACTTGAAAAATGTATTTAAGTACTGAAGTAAAACTACTTCGTTACTGTCCACCACTGTTATTGCAACTAATCAAAGTAATACCCAGGATGAAACCCGACACTGGTGCAAACATATTAGGTTTTGACAGCAACGTCTTTTGGCGCTGTGCAGGAATAAACAAGGTGGTGTGAAGAATTCTATAAGGCTTTAGACACCTATCTGTGGATGGTGATCCTGCAATGACTGGAAAAACCGCGTAGCTCTGGGATGCGCGCGAGAAAGTGTCACGTGTCACCGTCATGGCAACAGACTCTTTCGATTTAATATTAATATTTTGAGTCTTTATCTGGGTTTCTTTCTTTGTTGTTTATATAGACCTATCTGTCAGTTTCCAATAAACAGTAATAATAATTTGTAAATTAGTCCAAATATTGTTTGGACTGCTGGCTGGAGGGTGGTGGTGTGGCCTGGCCAACTATCGGTCAATCTATTTTATTTAATTAATAAATTTATTTATTTTTGAAAACAGGGGTCGATCAGAGGTTGACAAGTCTTGAAGACTTTTAGTGTTGAAACGAACAAACTACTTTGGCCTAAATAACATCCAGTGTTTGAAACTGTGGTGATATCATCACGGAACTTGAGCCGGTAAGAGGAAGCTAGCGCTCTAACGACTACAGAACAACGCTTCAGACATGGTGAAAAAATATTTCACGTGAAGTATATTTGAGTGATAGGCGTACGTTTCCAAAAACATCGTCACTTGAGGCAGCGCTGGTGTTGAACCAGTGGATCCGTGTGTGGACCACGTAAAAAGAGTGACTCAGATGCAGTTATATTTGAACCCGGTTATCCGTGCGTGGGCCACGGCTGATGCCTGTCACTGACTTACATTAGTATCACTTCCGTAAGCCCACCGTGGAATTTTCGGCGATTCCGTGATGCCACCACGGATTCTGAGTTAAGGGTCCGTGGTCTTTACACGGAATTCTGTGAGATCAGGTTGTAACAGTGTAGTTTAGGTGTCTGTCAGGTGGCACCCAAATGAACCGGGGAAAATAAAACAATAATAATAAAGTTTGCGAGCTGTGAGCATCTTCCGGAGCTGACTGCTGAAAATACCAATAAAAGTAAATTTTCTTTCTTTTTCTGAAATCACTCACTGTTATACTGTACATCTGTTAGTTATTTACATATATTAACAGATATTTCATCATCTTGTATATGACACTCTCATAGTAATTTATATTATTAATGGATTAATCAATCTTTTATACAGCCTCTTTGAGAGTTAAAGCATGGGCAAACTTGGACCTGGCGGGCCACTGTCCTGCAGTGTTTAGCTTTAACCATAATCAAGCACACCCCAACCAGCTAGTTTAAACTTTAATTAGGATTACTAGAAGGCTATAGGTAGATGAGTTTTACCAGGGTTGGAGCTAAACTCGTTTAATATTTAAACTATAAACAAATGTACAATATAACGGTGTTTTAAGAAAAATAAAGGAAATGTACCTTTATTGGTTGCCGCTGTCCGCTTTATTGCTGATAGGCGCCCAAAATAGCTTTTCTGATTGGCCAAACTTCTCTGATCTCTGAAGAGTGCCCAGCCCGCCGTTGCCTCTACAGATGCACAAATCACTTTTGCTTCATATTTCAAACAGACATGGTGCAAAAGTCGAGTGCGCAAAACTTGTCAATTGCAGGAGAAAAACAGCGTTTGAAACTTGTAGCGGCAGATTGTTTTAGAAAAAGCATCAAAGAAAAAAAAATATATATATATATATATATATGGTATGTGTGTGTGTGTGTGTGTGTAAGAAAACATTCTACAAGTGTGCAAATCTCATTACAAAATTCGCCCGTGACTTCACATTTTTAATGCAGGCGTGCGAATGTGTTTTGCATCATATTCAGTGCAGCACTAGTAGCAAAACATGCGAGCCATACCAGTTTCTTAATTTGTGATTCGTAGGATAGGATTACAATTACATCTTTATTCATAATTTAGGTATCTCCAACGCATTTTCACAAAAGTACCATAAGATTTTTTTTATGTGTGAATAAAAATGCAATGTTTTTTTGTGCATATAAACCATTCACATCACTTCATAAAATTAAGGTTAAACAACTGGATTCACATTGATTACTTTAATTCTGTCTTTACTACCTTTCTGAGGCTCGAAAGTGGTAGTTGCATAAACTGTGAGATAGAGGGACAGAAATTTCTCAGATTCCATTAAAAAGATCTACATTTATGTTTCAAAGATGGCCAAACATTTTACAGGTTTGGAAAGACATGAAGGTGAGTGCTGAAAATTTTTGGTTTAACTAACACATTAGTTAAACAGTTCCCTCAGGGGCATCAGTAGATCTCTGCCTGATCTCTGATCTTCTGCTCCTTCCACCATCCCAATCCTGGATTTTTGAGCCACGACAAAAGTTTCCACTTTAAATGCTTTAGCCTGGCTGCTTTTTCTCCAGCATCTAAAATGAGAAAGAAAACAAGAACCAAAATGTAAATGTTAAAAACAAACAAATAAACAAAAGAGTGGGAACTGACTTGCAGTATGAGAATAATTTTCTAGAATTTTCAACACAGTTTTATGTCACTTCCTATATATGCATCACAAATGTGGTAATATTAAAACGACTATGCAAGTACTAAAAGAATTCAGCTGCTGAAATGTTAAATGGACAGTACATAAGAACCGTACCGAAACTGTGATCCCTAAAATGGTTATAAAAGCTGAAACATATAAATACTGAGAGCGTGTTTGACATTTACAAAACAAAACAAAACAAAACAAACAAACAAACAAACAAACAAACAAAAACTTACACAGCAAAAGATGCAGTGACCTGTGGCTGAATGGACTTTGGTTTTATTTAGCTGTGATTGACACACAACCAAAAGGGAATAGAAAATAACATCACTGAATATTAGTCAAATATTGCATATTTCAAATGAAAGTGTCCTCATTCTTCATGAGTGATTATTAACTAATTAGTGTGTCAGGGGTCTTTCTCAACTCTGGCCCTCAAAGTTCACTGCCATACAGATGGTGCGTCTCAATCACCTAAATAGTTTGCTAGGTTATGAATTGATAAATTGTGTTCACAAATTCAGACATTGATAAGGACAGTGACTCACTACACACTGGTGACTATTTCCATCATACTGTACAGCTTCACTACTGATATTTACACACAGCATTAAAATGAATATCTCTTTTTTAATGCTATTTAAAGTACATTATGATAAATACTTTGTTACATTTTGTTGTATTTTACAATGATCAAGGGACCTGAGAGATACACACCCATAGTTTAGGTAAATTGTATAGTTAAACTGAAGACCTTGATTAGTTTGTTCAGGCGCAATGGACAAGGTTGGAGCAAAACGCTGCATGTAAGTGGACCTCGAGAGACAATGTTGAGATCTCCTGCAATATGTTCTAAACATGACAATTCAGAGAGGCAGGACGACTGCTAGATTGAAGATTTACAAATCTGGTTTCCAGTCCTGGGCATTGAGGACCAAAGTTCTGCAGAGTTTCTGGTGATCCTTGATCAGCTGCTCAGGTCTGCTTAATTGGTGTTAGAGCTATCAATGCACTGAAAAATAAGAAGCAATATGAAGTCACAGATGCATTTTTATTTATTTTTGTTAGTCTTACTATATTCTTAAAATAAGTTATCATTACCTTGTATTTTATTGATGATTTTCAGTCTCTGAAATAGAAAAGTTCTATTAGTAATGAATGGCATCATACCAGTTTTAACACCGTGAGCAAAATGCATACAAAATCTGACACAATATGATAGAAGCTATTATAATCAGTGATGCTGTCTACACTGGATGAGGCGCAACACTACAAATCCCCGACAGCAAATGATTTTCAATGCTCGCTCTGGTTTGCATCCAGCATAGACAGACGATCTACATCACTGTGCATTGCATTCTTGGTATACAATATAAATCACCGAAGGTAAAAAAAAAAAATCTGTTTACGTTAATATTTTTAAGAGCTTCTTGCACTTTATTAGAATAAATGGACTAATATTTGTTTCCCTTGTGTTATTAACATTTGTGATCAGTTTTGTTTATGTTTTTGAAATAAGTCTCTTATGTTCACCAAGAAAACTGCATTTATTTGATCATAAAAAAACAATAATGTTTATTATTACAATTTAAAATAACTGTTTTCTATGCGAACACATTGTAAAATGTAATTTATTCCTGTTTTCGCCAAGCTGAATTTCAGCATAATGTGTGAAGGATCACGTGACACTGAAGATAACACCGTGTCTACAGCGATCGTTGTAAATCATTTGAACTGTGTGTGAGTACGCCATCAATAGAATGCGGTAGCAGTTTACTGTAGGGGATTTGTCGTGTCGCTCCTCGCCACATCCAGTGTAGACAGCATCAATGATTATAATGGGTTCTACTGTATTTTGTCACGCCGCTCGCATCCAGTGTAGACACGGTGTAAGCATAATGATGCTGAAAAATCAGGTTTGATCACTTTTTAAAACATATTGAAATAGAAAATAGTGGTCAAAATAGTATAAAAAATGGTTATTTCACAATATTACTGTTTTACTGTATTTTAATCAAATAAATGCAGCAGTTGTTGCCACAAAAGACTTATTTCAAATACATGACAAATCTGACCCTTAAACTTTTGAATGGTAGTGTATATTTAAGGTATTACTTACTAATATAGATATATATAATTTTCCAAAAGAAAATTACAGTTGCATGGTGATATAGGCTAAATATATTATGAAATATACATATAAAGTAATTTAATAAGCTTTTTCAAACTTTTCCTGTGTCATAGAAGTTTTTTTTTCCGAAACTGCTGAAGTCACTGCTGAAGATTACGTTTTGCTATTAAATTAGTTTTAATCGTTTAACGACCACAGCGTCTTGTCTCCATTAGCAACACGCACCATTTGTGTGGATGGCAAGTGACGTGGCAGATAGCTGAGAGTAATTTAGTTTATTTTTTCTTGTCTTCATCACCTGGCTCCTGTTGTAAAATGTTGAGATATTAAATTAAAAAATAAATGATAAAATATATAAAACAAGTACAAATAAAATCGACTGCAAGTGACGTCACTTGTGGAAGTGCAGGTGTCTGAGAGTGCAGGTGCATGTCTGCAGCCAGACCCTTCTCGATAAAACACTTACAATTTTCCCTGTTAAAAGCGACCTCCACCTCAGCACTGCATAGCAATTCAGATCTATGAGAAATGTTTAGGTGCATACAGCATATTAATATCATCATCATATTAATATTAATATCAAAGTAATATTACACATAATGTAAACGAAGTAAAACACTTACTTTTGGCATTTTCCTTGATAAAAGCAACTTTCCTGGCTGCTCCGCGTTGTGATTAAAAGAAAATATCTCTTTCGCGAGTGCGAAAAAAATATCTTTGAGCAAAGTTTAGCGGCATACAGCACATGAATATCGTTCTAAAATATGATATTACAAAACACATTTTGTGCGTAAGATTAAACACTTTATTTCGTTGTTTCCCGTCCTCATATGCTCTGCATCGCGAGGAAAGAAAATGGTGTCTGTGAAAAATATTTCAAATGGGTGAGGCGCGCACACTAGCAATGTCCCGGATGTGAATTACGACTAAATCCGACGGACCAAACAACGACCAATTTTCAGCACCGATTTTTGGGCTAAAAGAAGTCCATGACGGGCCGACTTGATTTAGCCCAAAAAACAATGTTCAAATGACGTCTGGTGCTGAGTGGGTTTCACTATCTGTCCAATTTGACAACAAGTATAGTGACCAGCATAAGGGGACGATCAAACAGAAGGCGTTTTTTGCTCTTATAATCCCGAGACGCGCATTATAGTTTCCAACTGCAGAGCCACAGCACTGATGAATGAGAAAGAAGGCTTGATCTCGAGCGCAACATATGAAACATTAATTTTCCTAAAATACAAAATAAAGTTGCATTTCAAGTGTAATTCATTTTAATTGTGAAAAGAATAGCTCATAAAACTTAAATATTGTAAATATTGCATAGTATCATAAAATCGCATCAAAATTTTAAATAGTAATTGAAAAATATTATAGAACAAAAACATTACTTTTGCCAATAAAAAGAAACAAGTTTTATTTTAAAGCTCATAATTTTTGACTGTGAAGGAGTCGAAACAAATACAAATACAGTCTAAAGCTCATTTGCATAAACAATATTTTAATATGATACAAGAGTGTAAATATGACGTGATTTTATTTATGAAGTTAAAACAGTAGCAAAACTCGAGAGCTTGCTAATTTGAATGTGAGAACTTGTAAAATTAATATTTGTTGAAATTTATACTCACAGCTCTGATGTGAAAAGCTGCATCTATCGATTTGCACACACAGACAATACTCAGAACACCTGTGTTTTGAATTCGAAGTTGCAGATTAATAGTTACAAATGTGTAAAGTGTCATTCACATAAACAAAATGACAGGCACAATTGTGTACTACACATTTATCTTTGCGCTTTACTTCAGTTTCGCTGTACAACCACAAGTCGGCACTCACAACCTCTCAGATCTGGCAGTACAACCTCAAATCCTAGCGCTTTGACTTTTGCTACTCCTTTTGCGATATTCCTGTAGCAAAACTCACTCGTGCACTTGTAAATGCAAACTTGAGAGAGCAGAGTCGGGGGCGGGGCTGGGGTGGGAATGAAGTCATTTTATTGGTCGATGCCTCACCAATGAACAACGCCAGCCACAATGCAAACATTTGTATGTGGTAGGTAAATGTGTTGTTACTGCAGTTTTACTGCAAATACTGTGGTTACTGTTGCAAACTGTGTTCTTTTTTTCTTTCTTTTTTTGTGTAAAAAGCTGCCAGGCTGTTGTACCCCTAAAGGCCTAACTTTAGCACAAATTCTTTCTTCAGACAGCAATTACAGAATATAACAACCAATTTTTTACTTTTAACTTTTAACATCCAGTTTAAATAAATTTAAATAAATTTTTCAGACAGAATAAAGGGAGAAGCAGAGAGTTTAAAGGATAACGCTCCCTCCATAAGAGGTTCTACAGCAGGCCCTGACACCTCTGGAGGTATTGGCACGGCTTCTCCGACGTGAGAGGTCACTGGCGCTGACTCGTGGTCTGATGAGTTCTCTGGAGCAGGCTTGTGATCAGACGGGAGCTCTGGATCAGGCGTGAGACCAGACGGGACCTCTGGAGCAGACTTGAGACCAGACGGGACCTCTGGAGCAGACTTGAGACCAGACGGGACCTCCGGAGCAGACTTGTGATCAGTCGGGACCTCCGGAGCAGACTTGTGATCAGTCGGGAACTCTGGAGCAGGCTTGTGATCAGACGTGA